>JAJPUD010007388.1:29942-103619 GCA_023553655.1 Myrmecobius fasciatus | reverse complement strand
AAAAACAAAATTGGTGAATTGGAAAAAGACAACAATTCACTGAAAAATAAAACTGGCAAAATGGAAAAAGAATGCATTGAATCCAGAAATTCAATTGGCCAGCTACAAAAGGAGCTAAAAAAGATAACTGAAGGAAATAATACTTTAAAAATTAAAATTGAACAAATAGAAGTAAATGACTCAATAAGACTTCAAGAATCAGTTAAACAAAAACAAAAAAAATGAAAAAATAGAAGAAAATATGAAATATCTCCTAGGAAAAACAACTGACTTGGAAAACAGATCCAGGAGAGACAATTTAAGGATTATCGGACTCCCTGAAAGCCATGATGAAAAAAAGAACCTGGATGCTATCTTCCAGGAAATCATGAAAGAGAATTGCCCTGATGTTTTAGAATCAGAAGGCAAAATTGGCATTGAAAGAATTCACCGATCACCTCCAGAAAGAGACCCCAAAATTAAAACCCCAAGGAATATCGTGGCCAAATTTCAGGACTATCGCACCAAGGAAAAGATATTGCAAGCAGCTAGAAAGAATTAACTCAAATTTATAAGAATTCAAGACATTCTCCAATTGACAAATGGTCAAAAGATATGAACAGGCAATTTTCAGACGAAATTAAAACCATTTCTAGTCATATGAAAAGATGCTCTAAATCATTATTTAGCAGAGAAATGCAAATTAAGACACACCTCCGATTGGCTAAGATGGCAGGAAAAGATAATGAGGAATGTTAGAGGGGATGTGGGGAAACCGGGACACTAACACATTGTTGGTGGAGTTGTGAAGTGATCCAATCATTCTGGAGAACGATTCTGAATTATGCCCAAAGGGCTATCAAACTGTGCATACCCTTTGTTCCAGCAGTGTTTCTACTGGGTTTATATACTAAAGAGATCATAAAGGAGGGAAAGGGACCCACGTGTGCAAAAATGTTTGTGGCAGCCCTTTTTGTAGTGGCAAGAAACTTGAAACTGAATGGATGCCCATCAATGGGAGAATGGCTGAATAAATAATGGTATATGAATGTTGTGGAACATTATTGTTCTGTAAGAAATGACCAGCAGGATGATTTCAGAGAGGCCTGAAGAGACTTACATGAACTGAAATGAGCAGAACCAGGAGATCATTGTACACGGCAACAAGATTATACGATGATCAATTCTGATGGACACAGCTCTCGTCAACAATGAGGTGATTCAGACCAGTTCCAATGATCTTATGATGAAGAAAGCCATCTGTACCCAGAGAGAGGGCAGAGGGAACTGAGTTTGAACCAACACATAGTACTTTCACTCTTTTTTGTTGTTTCTTCTAATTTGTTTTCTTTCTCATTTTTTTTCCTTTTTGATCTGATTTTTCTTGTGCAGCATGATATTTATGGAAATATGTATAAAGGAATTGCACATATTTAACATATATTGGATCATTTGTTGACTGGGAGAGGCAATTGGGGGAAGGGAGGGAAAAAAATCAGAACACAGGATTTTGTAGGGATGAATGTCAAAAATTATCCATGTATAGATTTTGAAAATAAAAAACTTAAAAAAAACCCTAAGCATTTTGATTCTATTTCTTGAAAAACATACATCTATCCATGTCACCCAGGCTCCAATAACCAGAACTTAAGGCAATTCGAGGGGCAGAAAAGCTAAGTAATGACCTCCACACAGACCTTCAACATTTACTAGTTGCTGATCCTTTGTGAGTTACTTAATCTTTGAAATGAGACCTCAGCTTATAAAATCATCTGCACACAGTTGAAAATGTGGGGGTATTACTGGATGAGCAAAAAGGGAAGATCAAACTCTGAAATATGTTCATTCATAATGAGAGAAGAAACCACAGCATTTCTGTCATCAGTATTTGGAACAGAGGGTCCTCTTTTTAGGGTGACTAGTCCATTTTATGTTAAGATATGCTCAGATGAGTTATTAAAGGTATTTTTTACCTGAAGATATAGTATATTTAAGCCCTGAAGTCATTTTAAAAGTCTAAGAAACAGATGCAACTATTTGAAATCTTTAATCTTAAATTATAGACATGAATGTTCACTGAAATGGATACTATTCCAAAGGTAGATTTGTTTTCTTTCTGCCTAAACTTACTGTTTGTTTTTAAGACAAAATGTAAATTTTAAGACCAGAAATTTTTAAGCATGTTTTATTGACCCAATTGGATACAATAGCTATTACCTCCAACTGTGTAAATATGGCCCAGTGCAAATGTATCTTTAGATTATGTTGTGACAAGTAATTACCGTATGTGTGTGTAAGGTACTAAAGGGCTGTTTTTCCAAACTACATTCTTGGCTTATGTCATTACTATCCTCAAAAGACCTCAAGTTATCTCATCTACATTAGAGATTTGTGAAATTTAAATTTCTTTTGGAAATCTATTTTTGTAAAATACATTTCTAAAGCTTCTCAGTTTTGAACGCTCACACATAAATCATGAGGAAAAAAAAACCAACAGATTTTATTCAGTCTTGAAATCTTTTATTAAGGAGATGATTTTTTTCCCCCTTTGGTATCTTATAGGGGAAATCATTTTTATAGAGAACTATTATTCTCCTAAAAATAGAAATTTATTATGACACCTAATTACAATTTTAGAAAAGACTTTGAACTTTCATGTCACAGCTAGTCACCATTTCCTTGCTATTTCCTCACATATATTTCCTATCAAGAATTCAGATTTATTTGGAAGTTTTGAAATGAAATAGCTAACACTTGATATAACCGGCATCCAAACAACACACAAATGTGAATATCTGAAAGGGAGAGAGATGGAAACATATTTTCATTCTGGGAGGGCCTGGAAATTTAAGACTGTGATACCCAAGTGCTGGATCCCTTCTTCTAGTTTAATTCTGAGTGGCACTCTGAAACGACAACTAGAGCTGCAAAACCCCACTGAAGTACTCCCCTTCACTCCTTCCTATTCACACCCACATTTGAAAAATTGTCGATGGGGGTGGCACGATGTGTCCAACAGCTTTTGGATTCTGCGAAGTTTTCCTTTTACATTCTAATGAGATGCGTGTGCCAGGAATGTCAGCCAAAGTAACGAACCTTCATTGTGTGAAGGGGATGTTGAGCCAGTATCATTCTTGTGCAAACAATCCTTCTTTGCCGAGGAAGAATTAACCAGGGCATTAGGAAGGATAAAATTACCTCATGTTCTCGTTCTTGCAAAATCTCTCTTTTTTTAACCCATATAAGTTTAGAGCCCAAACATGTGGGACAGCAGTCGATATTATGTTACACGGGTAATTCATTAAAACTAAAATGAACAAGTAACGTTTTTGATAAAAATGGAAACAATTCCCATCGTGCCATGTAACAAAGACTTCTAAAAGCACCTCCTTTTTTTGATGAGGATGAGGATGACTCTAATAGCCAACGTCTGTATGTTCCTTAGAGGTTCTCAAAGTAGTTTTTGCGTATTATTTCACTTTACACCTACAACAACACTGGGAGGAAGGTGCTCTTCACTATCCCTAGATGAGGAGCCTGGGAGAGCCCAGGTGACTTGCCCAGCGTCAAGCACATGGCTAATAAGCCAGCCACCTGTCCATGGCTGGAAAGGCCTGGGCAGAGCCTGAGTCCAGTGTAAGTGGAGGGAAAAGCCAGTGCTTGGCACGAGGGCCATACATGGACAAAAGACCAACAAGACAATCCCTGTCCTCAAGGGGCTTGTCACAGGGAAATTGCAGGGAGAGGGCAGGGGACACATGCCTCAGTGCCCAACACATCCCAATGTTCTCTTTATTTAAATGTGTGCAAGTGAAAGACCCTTCCTTCAATTTATCAAAGGCTGTGTTCATGGGCGAATGCTTCCTCCACCAACTCATGGTCTTGTTAGTTGCTGTGGCTGGGGGATCCATCCCAGTGTGGCTGACCTGCTGGTGGATCCTGGACGCTGGTTCTCGGCCCAAGATGTCCGGTCTGCTGTGGGCTCGTGCACCCGAGTCCTTGCGGCTTGCTGGGACCTCTCAGCACTCTGTTCTGCTAACCCAGCCTTCAGCACTACAGTGCTGAATTTATAAAAAGAAGCACATGCTCTGATCTTAAAAGATGGAGCAGTGCCTGAATAATTTCTTAACTGGGAAAAAAACAGTTTGTAAAAGGTTGGATTAACCCCCAAAGTGGGTGAAAACTCAAGGGCAGTCTATGTAGAGAGGAGAAAAGGCAGGCCATTTCCCAGTATTGTGCCATGACATACTACTGCTGCATCCAGGAGGGAACTTCGCCATTCATTCAGAGAAATGACTTAGCAGATGGAACCATGATCTAATGCACGTGATAATTCTCCTTCCTGATGCTGAGCGCACTCCATGAACATCCTTCCTCTCCATGGCCAACCCTCCCTGCCCCAGGATGGCACCGCAGGCTCAAGGGAGAACCGTCCGTCTCCTTCTTGTGAGAAGACTCCAAACGTGCCATGAGACCCAGGGGGAAGATACGTTTTCACTTGGGACTTTCCAGCAAAGCCAAGAGACCACCTGGGGAATGTGCTGCAGGGGGCACGCTTGTTAAAACACATGTTGAATTGGATGGCCTCCGATGTCCCTTCCAACCTTGTCACAGGAGGCAGCTTTGCCCAAATCTTACTGTTTTCCAGCCTGTCCATTGTACTCCAACTCTGTGAAGGTTAAGTGCCTGGTTAGATGTCAGACCTCAGGTCCTGTCTCTACACCTTGTGTTCTTTCTGCGTCTCCATGCTGCTTCCTTTTCATTCATCAAATAAAATTGAAAAAACAACAAAAAAACCTAACCTTAAGATGATTTTAAAAAATTAACAACAGAAGTTGACTAAAACAACAACTTTTATGGATTCAATACAAATCAAAACATATTATTTTCATTTTTGTTTTTTCTTTCTTGTGATTTTTCCCTTTTGTTCTGATTCTTCTTTCAAAACATAGCTAATGTGGAAATATGTTGAACATGATTATTAACCTTTGTTATAGATTGTACAACCTATAGCAAATTGCTTGCTATTTTGAGGAGGGAAGATGGGAAGGAGGAAAGGAGAAAAATTTGGAACTCAAAAATCTTACCAAAATGAATACTAAAAATTATCTTGAAATGTAATTAGGGGAAAAAATACTATTACATGCAAAAAAAAGAAAAGTTTGCTGCTTTTACTCTTTCTTTCTCACCACCCCCTCAGGGAGAAAGGTTGAGCCTTAGGGAATCAAAACCACATGAAATAAAACAGTCCTGGCTAAACCTGAATTCTATTCAGGAGAAGAGAGGCAAAGCCTTTTCTGCCTCCATATCTGCTAGAGACCATGGATGAAACTATTTTAGGTAGATTTTTTTTTTAAATTTTCAATAGTATTTTATTTTCCAAATAAATGTAAAGACAGTTTTCAATATTCATTTTTCAAGACCTTATGTTCCAAGTTTTTCTCTCTCCCCCTTACCTCCCACCCCTTCCCCACAACAGCAAGTAATTTGATATAGGTTCAATATGAGCAATTCTTTTAAACATTTTTCCATATTAACATGTTGTATAGGGAAAAATCAGACCAAAAGGAAAAAAAATAAAGGAAAGAAAAAGAGAAACAACAGAAGAAGTGAAAATATGATGCTTTGATCCATATTCAGTCTCCACAGTTCTCTCTCTGGATGCAGGTGGCATAGATTTTTTTTTAATGCTGTTAAATCCCAGAGTTGGTTCCCTCTTGGTTTAGCTATACTGACCAAGCTGGTCTAAGAAGAAAAAATTCCCTTGACCTTGAGAAGAGCCAAGAAGCCTACATGCACAGAGTATGATGTTGAGGTCCATATTAAACACTGTAAAGCCTTGGAAGAGAAGCTGCGGATGAGGAGTTGTGGGAAGGGTTCTTCAGGTTCTCAAGAAGCCCGAGTCCTCTAATTGCAACCTTTTCAGTTTTGTTTTTTTTTTAAACTAGTAGTGGTCCTGCAGAACATTCAGAGACGACCATCCACAGCTTTGCACTTAACTGGTCCATTTGTCAAACCACTTCATTTTGCTCCTGGAGGTCGGTAAGATTTAGCTGTCCTAAGAGTTTATGATGCCTCTCATAATACCCAGGGGCTCGAGATATCAATTAATTTCCTAGATTTAAGGCTGGGCTATCTTTCAATCTGATAGAAGGTTGAACATTGGTTCTGCATACATTCTTCCTGCATTGCCTCTCACCAAGTAACACAGGCCAGTTGAAATTAATTTTAAAAATTCCCAACTTGGGTAAGTTTTAAAATTCAAAAACCTTGCTCTTGGATGTGCCACAAGAAACCACGTGGATGGAATGACTCGCTGTCCCCCGGCAGTTTCCCCGTGCTCTGCTGTCCATGCTGGGCTCCACGACCCCACTTGGGGTTTTCTTCGCAAAGATACCGGAGTGGCCATTTCCTTCTCTAGGCTCGTGTCTCAGAAGAGGAAACCGAGGCAAACGGGCCTCAGTACAATTTGCCTCGAGTCACAAACCTAGCAAGTGCTGGGGATCCGAACCCGGCTCTTCCTGGCTCCAGGCCCCGCTCACCACAGCACCACTGGCTGCTTCAGGTTCTCAGACGGATTTTTTGTTTTTAACCTTCAAATTAATTGAAATAGTGATGGCCAGTTGGGTGTAGTACAGTAGAAACAGGAGCAGATGTGGAGCCGGAGGCCTGGCCTTTAAGGTGGCTCCTTGGCTTCAGTGGTCATCTGTAAAAGGAGAGGGCAATCCGGGGTGGCCGAGGCCGCATCCAGCCGTCATTGTTTTCTTCTTACAAAAAGGAAATCTGCCCAAATCTCTGACTTCCCCAAACAGGACAAACCTCTGGATTTCACACCGTAGGAAACGGGCGGGAGAGAATGAATAGAGTGTTACTCTAAGATTATACAAATAAAATCTCATCGTGCTACTTAGATGGCAGATTGAACTGACGTCACATTTGGTAGGGCATGATTTTCCAAACGGGCTATTAATGTGATCACCTCCCATGGTCAGAATCTTTCACACTCTGCTTCTGTGACCAGAAAGGAACGTGTGCAATCAAATGGTCATGGAGACCCACCTGCTGGCTCGGAGGATACAGATCTCGGCCTGGAATCAGGAAGACCCGAGTTCAAATCCAGCCGCAGACAATTACTAGCTGTGTGACTCCTCTCTTGGCTCCAGTTTCCTCAATTGCAAAATGGGGCTAACAGTAGCACCTGGATTACATAATATTTGTAAAGCACATTTCAAACCTTAAAGTCCTAGGTGAGTGCATTTTAGCTACAATAAGATGACGATAACCAGTTGCCTTTAAATCTGAATTTCCTTATATGTAAAATGGATGAATGACAGAGCATTTATTAAGCACCTACTAATGCCAAGCACTGTACCAAGGGCTAAGAACAAAGATAGCTCTAGGCCCAAGGAGCTCCTACTCTAAGACAAGAAGACAACATGAAGGGAGAATGGTGACCACGGTGACCTGAAAAGTTGCAAGGATGGTGAGTGGGGCCACAGGGCACGACACCCACTGGACCTTCTAGGAACAACAGTAGAGCTCATCGGATCTTGGTTCCAAAAGTGGAAGAGAGCATCCAGGGAGAGAAGACATGTCCCTGGGGACAATTGGGGAGAAAAAGCAAACATGGCTGAAGCCTGCCAGTAATAGTGAGGCTGACTTGGCTTTCTTCCAACAGGACAATGTAGGGTGCACAGCAGAAAGTTCTGGACATGAAAGGTTTAATAACCAATTCTTAGGGCTCAGTTTTCCCATCTGTAAAGTAGAAAGGCGGTCAAGATCAGCTCTAAATCACTAACCCTGTGGCCCTCATGACAGGGTTGACATTACAAGTCACATGAGCTGAGCAGACCACTGAAGCAGCCTGGACGATGCCGCCAAAGCGGGCAGATGGGCTGAAGCGGGCAGGCTGGCAGCCGAACCGCATACAGAGGGGATGCCTCCAACATACTGATGTGGCCGTGAGTTCTGATCAGAAAAAGAGGAACAGCCGAAACAAACAATGACGATAGCACTTCTGTCATTAAAAGAGTTTGTCTGCACAAGCCCAAGTCCACCACAAAATGCAGTTGGGGCTGTTTGTTTAAAGAATCAGGCTTTTTTGTACCAGAGCCCTGTCAATAATCGAGACTGTGTGTTACACGACAATGGCAGAGTCTGTTTACTCTAATGCCTAACAGTTGTGTTATGGGCAATTTAGGTTTCTATCATGTATTTACACAAAATCTACAGCTAAATCCCAAAGAGAATCAATTCTTTTCGTTATTCTAAATTGGTTGCAGATTCATTAATAAAGCACTCATTATTTTACTGCTGCCAAGATGCATACCTTACTGGAGGAAAAGGGTTGCTCACTACATTTGCAAAGCTGGACACTGCAGCAACCATTTACTTTCATTATACTGAGGTGCAACTAGAGTGAGGGTTGATCAGGCACTCTCATTCCATGTTTCTAGTTAGTGGCAGTAAAAACTCTTCAAAGTAATTTTTCTTAGGACCATTTCCATTGTTCTCCTCATCCAATGAATTGACAATGGCACGGTGGGAGCAAGTAGGCTGGCACACGCTACCAACACTGAGCAGTGGCCCTAAGTAAGCAGTATCACAGAGGAAATACACTCAGTCAGACAGTAGGATGGAGGGCAAGGCATGGCCAGCCCCAAAGTGCGGCCCTAGGAGCCATGGAAGATGCCAAGCTCTCCAGGGACGGCAGATTATCGGCACATGGAGGCAACCTGGACAGGACAATCCACTTGTTTCCTAGCTGTCCACCTTCTCCTCAACAAGAGCTGATCACTGAAGGGAGAGGGCCGCCCCTCATGACACGGCTTGCAGGCAGCCCTGGTGGCAGAGCCTAAATGTGGGGCTTCGGGGACTTTCTCTGTGCAAGACTGATAAGTGGGGCAACATGACCAGCTGGGGTCCCGATGCAGGCGCCTCAGCCCCAGCTCCCCATGTAACCTGGCTGGCAACAGCTCCCCTCGTGTCTCTTCCCAGCAGAGGGCCTGAAAGCGGCCCGGGGCACGCAGACCCCTCTCAGACGGTGCTGTCGGAGACCCTGCGAGTCCAGAAGAGCCTCCCCTCTCAGCAGACGCATTTCCTCAGGAAGACCAGTAACCCTGCAGCCATGCTGCCTGGTGGTCAGCGCCTAGCATCAAACCTGAGCTAACAGGGCTCCAGCCCAAGAGACAAGCCTCCAGCAGGAGGAATACAGACAAAACAGAAACAGGAGGAAACGTGGACAGGTGACGAAGGCCCACCAGTAACTGTGGCACCCATGTGAAAAGAAGCATGGCCGCAGCAGTCCATGTGCCTCTGAGGGCTGGGGAAATCTTGGCTGGTGTAATGTGTCATTATCAAGGCTTGAAGTTCTTCTGCCAAATAATTAAAAAAGTCAAATTAAAGTAAGCAGTCTGTGCCTACAGGGGCTAAGCAAAGCTTTCAAAGAAAAACATTTTCTCCCAAGTTACAGCTTGCCACAGTGAAAAGAGCAATGGCTCTGGAGTCTGAGGACCAGTGTTTATTTACTATGGATATGGGTTTCTTTGTCTGTGTCATGGGATCTCCAACTAAAATGAAAGCCTTGTGATTGGAGATCTCTGTTTTGTTCTCTGCGCTTAGAGCTCAAAGGGCAGCCAGGGCCTGAGCCGAGAGCCCAGCCTGAGTCAGGCCACGTCTGCGTGATCTTGGCCAAACCCACTAGCCTTCTTCAGGCTCAGTGATCTTATCTGTGGGAGGACCAGACTGGCTGCACCAAAGCCCCCTGAAGCTCCAGAGCCTCCTAGGATTCTTTATGCCTTTATATAGCAGCATTTACTTCTTTTCATATTTAGCTTTGTTCAAATTTTAAACATTTGAGAATATAAAGATATTGTCCCAAAGAGACTGAATGTGTTGGGAAAGTCTAGAGAAGTTTTACTTGGGAAGTCACTTTATTTAGGAAGCCCAAATGTGCCCGGTACTTGTTTGCTGATTGAATGCTAACCCAGGAAAACCAAAAGAAGAGTTTAAAACATGGCTGCAGCTGTAGAACTGGCAATTACTGTTTTGTTTTGTTGACTAATGCCCCTTGCTAGCGTGCCAGGTGGGTAAAGGTGGCCACGGATTCAGTCAAGTTCAAATGTAGCCTCAGAGCCTAGAAAGAGATAAGAATGGAGCCTTCTTCCCTCCAGGAGTTGTTAGGAGGGTATAATATTTGTCAAGCACTTAGCAAATCTTTAAGGGCTACATAAAAGTTAGCCTGTCCAGCTGCATACTATTACTACTACTATTACTACTACTACTACTACTACTACTACTACTACTACTACTACTACTACTACTACTACTACTTACTACTACCACCACCACCACTACAATTTCCAACATTAACACTATCCATACCATATCTGGTTCTTGACAACCAGAAAATTTTGCAGACTCAATCTGACAGTCAATTAATTAATTGTTTTTTGAGAGGCAATTGGGGAAAGTGGCTTGCTCAGGGTCACACAGCTAAGGAGGTGTGAAACCAGATTTGAACTCAGGTCATCATGACTCCAGAGCCTGGGCTCTATCCACTGCCCATCTAGTTGTCTGCCCCATGATGAGTACTTATTAAGTACTTCTTTTGTTGCAAAGAATATGCTGAGTGATAGAGATAAAAGATGAATATTAAAAAGCCCCTGTCCTCAAGGAGCTTCATTCTACTTGTTGATTTAAATGTAAAGAAATATTGGTGATTAATAATAAAGATGATGATGAGAAGAAGAATGAGGCAGGGGGCACAGAGGATAGAGTCAAGAAGGCTTCAGTATGAACCATGACTCCCACTAGCTATGTGATGCTGGCCAAGTCACTGAACTTTTCAGCCTCAGTTTCCTCACCTCTACAAGAATACCATCTACTTTACTGGGTTGCTGAATCAAATGAAGTGATGAGTATAAAGTGCTTTGCAAAATGTACGGAATTACAGAAATTGCCATCATCAACCAAGCTCCCAACTGGTATGGGGTGGTCAATCTCCTCCCAGCAGAGGGTTGTTTCCACTATAATGAAATTCACTGTAAGTAACGATGCTTAAATAACAGGCCAAAGAAAAGTGATTACTTCCACATCAATCTGTAGTCCAGAAATGTTTATCATGATCCTTAAAAAAGTAAATGAATTACCCAATAGCTTTCACTCTTCTTTTCTGGTATGTTGTCTAGACTATGAAGTTGATGCAGTAAACACAACATTCACACAAGGGGCTGACCTTGGAAGCCAAAAGGAATTCCTAACTACCTGAAATCCACCCCATCAATTATCAGGTGAAAATCTGAAGATCGGCACTTAAAGCCGTTGGCAAAGGCAAATCTTTTTGAAAATATGAACTAGGGCAGACTGGAGAAAATATCTTGAGAACAACTGAAACAGTTTTACATTTTATTGTGAAAGGGAGACCATTCTCATGGCACATTTTGGGGCTTTGTGTTCAATATGGCTTGTTAAAAAAAAAAAAAAAAAAATCTGATTTTGTTCCCGGACGTACTATTCTACTGGGCTACCAGAATGCAGCTGCCAATCCCAGTTAAATCTGATTAAGGCCTCATACTGAGTTAATCAATCTGATAATGTCAGACATTATTAAAGAAGCATACATGATATGGTCACATTGCCTATTATCAGGAGCACGGACACCAAAGCCTTTGTTTTCTCAGAATACTGAACGTGCTTAAAATAGCTTCAAAAAGTAAACAAACTCTTACCTCTTCCCTTAGATATGTCATTAATGCTCTATTAAAATACTATCACTATAACAGACCTATGTCTTTTCACTTATGTCAATTTTTGTTCTCATAACTTATATTTTCCTATAAACTGCAACGGAAACAAAAAATGAAAATTCTACCATAAAGCATGAATGTCTCTAATGGCAAATAAAATTTCAAGTTAAGCTTGAATCTAAAGGAGATCAAAAGAAAGATCACAAAATCATCCATTTGGAACTTTGAGGTCTCTAGGAAAACACTGAGTTTAACCTTTCCATTGTAAACATGAGGAAACTGTCTCTGGGGTGCCCAGTGTTATCCACCTCATAAATGTCTGAGACCTCAAAGCAAAGACTTCATGTTGGGTGTAGGAGAAAAGGTGTAGCCCTCATGTGTTACCTTTTAGCTTTGGTATACTGAAGAGTAATGATAATGAATTAAAGAAAAAGCAATGAGCTTATGTGAAGAGTGAAATCCAAAGGCAGTGGGTGAATCATGGTATTCCCTGACCTGAAGAGGTTTTGTGATCCAAGTAGTAACAATACACAACAAAACATGAATGCACATTAAGACAAGTGTGCAAATTAAGAATCAATTTTAAAAGGGAAAAGGTAACACGAATCTGTTTGCAACCAACCTTCTATTTTCTTTACGTGAGAGGGCCAGGAAAGATCAATAAATAGAGAGGGAATTTTAGGATCTTCCTTGGGCAACTGAACAATATTTTCTAAATTAAAAATGAATTCTAATTCAGTATGTTTTAATTTTTCATTTTCTAAAAAATATATTCACCTTTATATTATATTTACTTACATAAAGAAATGAAAAATCTTAAGAAATGTAGCAAAGCTGTCAAAGTTGGACCACAGGATCAGAGCTTTTGAGCTGGGAGGGATCTGACATGCCATCTAGGCCAATGGTGTCAAACTCCAATAGAAACAGGACCACTAAACCATATATGAGGATCCTAGCGACCACATTTTGACTTAGAAAACCACATATTAACATCATCAGTGTTTTATTGTACTTTTATTGATTTTGTTAAATATCTTTCTATTTTCTTTTTAATCTGGTTTAACCTACTCAATTGCTAGCAGCAATGGACATGGGATCCAGTCCAATCTCTTCATTAGGCCCCAGAGAGGCAAATAACCTTTCTAAGAACCTAAATAAAGTTAAGTGCCAGAACTAATAATTAAACTCATGTTTTAAAACTGCAAGTCCATTAAAGAACTTTTTTTGTAAAAGAGGAAACTACACGAGTCTTCTAGAAGAGAAATTCTCTCTGGCATTTGGGTTCCTCCATTTTAGGTGATTTGGGCAAATAGCAAAACCCTATTACATTAGTAAATAATGATTGCATTCATGGAGCTGTGAACTGGTCTGGCCATTCTGGAAAATAATTTGGAACTGCCTCCAAAGGTACTGAACTATGTGGATACCCTTTGACCCAGCAATATCACTACTTGGATTATACCTCTAGAGGAAAATGACCCACATGTACATAGATAGAAAGAAGCTCTTCTATTTTTTCTTTTTAAAACAGTAAGGGGGTACCCATTAATCAGGAAATGACTGAATAATAATGGTATATGTATGCGATGGAATATTATGTTCTGTAAGAACAGATGAATGGGACAGATTCAGAAAAAGCTGGGAAGACTTAATATGAACCAATATGGAGTAAAATGAGCAATAGCAGGAGCACAATTTATGAAATAACTCTGAAAGACTTGCACTAATCTGCACTATGATCAACCATGATTTCAGATGACTCATGATGAGGAAACATGCTGTCTTCTTTCTGGCACAGAAGTGATAAAACTCAGAAGGCAGAAAGAGTTCTGGGGGGAACAGGGTAAGGAATATAGCCAATAAAGGAATTAGTTTTGTGTGACTACAGCTTTCTAACAGGGGTTTTGTTTTTGTTTTCTCAATGATAGAAGGGAGAGAAGGTAGAATTTTGTTGACTGAAAAAGTAAAATTTAATATAAATAATGATAATAATAAAAACAACAACTTAGTAATTGAACCACGTGCAATAGCCTATGAGCTAGACAGGGCCATCTTACATTCTCACAGGAGTCACAAGGCAAATTCCAAACAGACTGAAATTATAATTACTGAGAGAGGATAAACTTATCACAGAACCACTTATCTTTTCTACTCCCTTATCAAGAGAAGAGACCTACAGTTTTAGTTCGCCTTCAGGGCTCAGTTCTCAAAAACTAAGTATAGAGAAATCAGGTAAAGATAAATGTTACTAACAGACCTAGAATATAATAGCATTAGTACTCCAAAGACAGACAGATTTCATTGGTATGGAGAAATCTCCATAGGAGAGAGAGAAACTCCCAGGAATAAGTAGATACCTTCACTTAAGAAACTTAAGAGCATCAGAGGATTGCTTAAAGCAATGAGAGGGGGACTGATGTGATCAGAATCAAAACCAAATCAAATCAAAACAATAAATATTTATGTGCCAGACACTGTTCAGGTAGGGAAGGGAGGAGGGGAAAGGGGGTATATAAAAAGAGGCAAATAGAAGTCCCTGCCCTCAAGGAGCTTATAAGATAATGGGGAAGACAACATGTCAACAAATATTAAAAAAAGGAAAGACACTAGCCATTATGTGTTATATGATCATGGATAGGATATAAACCCAGATTTTCCTGGATTGGAGGCTGGCTATCTACTTATCTATTCTGCCTTTCAACCAACTGTTAATTTGATATGGACACCTCTTATTTGGGGATAAGGAGGAGAAAGGAAGAAGTAGTGAAATTTCTACTTGGAAAACAAGCTTGGTCTTCTGGACTAAATCTCAAAGGGGAATGCTACTTGTTTTCTAGGGACTGAGGCAATAGGTATCATGGCTCTTGGTACCAACTTGGACAGGGGCATAGTACTGGATCTACACCAGCCACCAAGGCAGCCACCCATGCAGCTGGGGTATGGGGGCTCAACCTGCTGTCACCATTTCATCCTCTAAATCCCACAAGATTTAAACTGTAGTTCACAACCCTCTATAGGTTCTTGTGAAATTATAATTCGTTATTAGGAAATGTATGATTTGTACACTTATTTTACACCCCTATATACCTGGGGCCACATAAAAATTTCTCGGACAAAAAGGGGTCACAAGCAGAAACGTTTAAGAAATCCTGTTCTAAATGAACAGGCTTGGGCCACTGGGAGCCCTAAGAAAAGCCATTGCCTTTCTTGTCATTGCATCTTCAGTCAGTTCTCTTCACTCTGACTTTGCAGATAAAAAGAGAGTGGAAAAAGTCTCAGGAGCCATCTCATCCTTGGAACTGAAAGCAAAACTAGAGAGTTATGGAAAAGAACACTTGGCTTTTCTGTCTCAAAATAAACAATGTGAAAGACATACTCAAATCCTTCCTAGTGACCCTACCAGGTGAATCTCACACTCCATGCCCTCAAGCAACCTCAGACAAAAAATTCAAACCAGGTATAGCCTGGCATTGGCAGAGAAAGTCTGCTATACTCCTCATTTCTATATTCTATCTTATATAATGGTTTCAATTCTTTGTGCCTTAAGAAACAAGAAGGGCAGTAAGCATTTTACAGCTCTGAATGCTGTGACTAGACATCAATATTAGACTGGACAGATTCATTTTATTTTCTCATCTTTCCTAACAATGTGCCCCCACTCACGTGCCCTACTAAGATTCTATTCCTTACTGAGTCCCACTATCTTTCTTCTCTTCACTCTTTCTGTCCGACCCTGCAACCTAGAATGCATTCATATAAACATTCACTCTTTCTGACTTGGTGAAAATCTTCAATCTCATTATTTCTTATTTTCCCCTCTCCTCTAGCCCCTCAAAATCAAAGCAACAGCCTTTCTAAATTTCTAAAACATGAACCTAAAACTGAACACAATACTCCAGATGGGCTCTAACCTAGATAAGGTTAAGTAAAACCACAAAGTCCCTAGTTCTGGACATTCTGACTCTCAAAGAAGCTTTGGACCGGGGAACATAAAAGGAATACAGTATTTATTCCCCCATCTCCTTCTTCCAGGATAAGAGGAATTTTGGAAAATATGAAAGTAATGCCACGTATGAAGGTACAATCTAGATTTCCATCTGAACGTGGTGATCATACCACCATTTGTTTCCCAAACACAGCTCTGCATCTGGACAGAAAAAGATGTCATGGACCATGGGGATGGGCAAATTGATAGAGCTGTAGTGAACTTGGTGACCAAGATCCTATTTTGGAAAACAAAAAGGTGACTCTTAGCTCAAACTGGGACATGCCTTACAACACCTTCAAAAAAACTCAACCAAACCCGACAATTTAATTTGAATAACTGCTAAACCAAAAAATATCTTAGAGAAGCAGAAAGAAAACTAATTTTAAAGGCACATTCATTTATGAGGACCACTTAATTTGTATGAAAGGAAGTTTAACGTGAAGAACCTGTTAGAGCATCACACCTGCAAATGAAGATGCAATAAGAGGCTTCTATGTGTCTTAGACATGAAAACGATTAACAGAACCAACATATGCAGGAGATCAGAAAAAACTGTGGTCCTCGATGAAGCCACATTTCCTTGTGTGTTCTAAACAGGGACAATCCTTGCACTACCTACCTCAGAGCGGTCGTGAGCTTCAAATGAGATAATGCATGTAAAGTGCTCTGGAGACTGTAAAGCATTAAATAAATGTCAGCCTTTAGCAGGAGGAGGAGGAATTCTCAGTGAAATATGAGCTCAGCGAAGCTTTCCCTACACTGTTAGAAAGTTTATATTCTAACCTGTTGTTCAAGAAGAATCAAATTTGGAGTCAGAAGGGACATGAGAGGTCCTCTCCTTCAGCAGTGTCAAAATGGGGGCCATGAAATCACCCCTAAATTGCATTGATGAACCAAGCAAAGAGGAGCTAACCATGGTCTAGCTTCCAACACAATGACCAGCCTCCCCAGCTGTGCCTTACACTGGGGATGAGTGTCCTTTGTTGGTTGTTTCTACCACACAGGATGAAGACAGAGCAGGTATGGAGGGACGGAGATTGATATCCCAGCTCTCTGCATTATCTTTCCCCCCAAATTCACCCCTTTTCTGACTTTCTTCCCCATGATTGTTAAGAGCAGTGCCATTGATCATCCTCAGCTCCCTTCTTTCCCTCTCCCTTCACCTATTTAACCAGATGCCAAATATTGACTTTTATGTCTTGACACCATCCCTGACATCAGTCCTTTTTCTCGACTCCCCCAGATGTTAGGTTGGTTCAGACCTTCATATCATATCCTGCACCCACTATTCCACCTGTCTCCTCCTTCCAATCCACATTGCACATAGCTTCCAGAGTGATTTTCCTAAAGCTCACATCTGGCCATGTCATCTCTCAACCTAACACAAAACAGAGGGTTTTCGAATATACATAATTATTAGTAGAGCAATACATGTCTATAATTTATAAATAAGAAAATACTCAAATATTGGCAGTGCTGTGCCCGATTTTGGTTTACATAGATGGAGGATGTGATTAAAAGTGTTTGAATACTACTATCTAGTCCATCTATCCACCTCCAAGTGGACTGACAAAGCCATGATCAAAGTCATTGGTCTGTTATCTCAAAGACAAAGCAGAACCAAAACTGCAGCCAATTCTGCTGAATCAGTGCTGGATACGTCAGAGGGCCTAGGTTTGAGTCCAGCTCTTGCCACTATTTGCATGAACTTTATCAAGACTTCTAATCTCTCTGAGTCTCAGTTTCCTCCTCTCTAAAATGAGTGCTAAGATTTTTCCCAACCCTAGATGCCTTCTAGCCCTACAAATCTAGCTTCTAGGGTCCTAAGAAAAAAAGAAATGGAGAATATTCTCTGTGGAAAAGTTCCCCATATCAATAGATGGGGAGCTTTCAAAACACCTTAAAGCTTATTTAGTGACTCACCACACTGGCTATTGTCATCATTTTCCAATTTCAGAAGTTTTTGGCCCCCCCCCCATCCCACCATATTGGAGAAAGTGATCAAAACCAGGCACCCCCCACCCCATGCCATTGGGGGCCCAGGGATTTCAGGGTGACATTTCTTTGCCTCAATGATGCGAAGGCCAAAGACACTAGCACTAGGGTATCAATTAATAGGCAGATTTAGCACTGTTCCAAAGCAAACACACTACATATGAACATAAAAGATTGAAATGGTATTCAGAAGCTAAGCCAATTTCAATCCACAGCATAATATTCTGTTATGCTCCAAGAATACACACATAAGATTCTAGTCTCTTAGATAATTGATACTCAAGCTCCTAATCTTTTTATTTTAATATGGAGTCCACTTTGATTTAGATACTTTCCAAATTCTGATGATAGACTAGATGGCTGAAAATGTTATAAACAGAGGATTCCACTGTAAATTAAATAATAAACCTCAGGGATTGAGCAATTGCTCATATGCATTTTCATGTATCACAAGTTCTTATGGAATGGAATCTAGCATTAAAATGATGTTTAAACTCATAGAAAACTAATTACAAGTAAAATAAGTATATTATTTTGAAAGCTTAAATTCATATAATGCTGGTTCACTTCAGTCATACTTGTCATTTATCTCTTTAGCTTCCATATAAATTAGGCTGCCACATGAGAGGAAAAGGTGGAAACATCTCTAAAATAGCATTGTACATTTTTCCTCCTCTCTCTTGATGAATCAAACAATGGTGATTTATTTCATAATGTCACAAGAAGGTAAGATATAATATAGACCACAAGCACCACAATTTCAAAGACATCTCTATTTGGTTAGAGTCCATTTATTTCCATCTAGGTAATCTGCATGTATTAACTTTCAGATGTCACCAAATACTAGGACGGGAGCCTTGATCATGACATGGGGTCAAAAGGAAGTCCCAGAGCTGCATTCACAGCTCAGCTGATAAGTCAGCAGGTCTTGCAAGGTCCACAAGGTGCTTTATATAGTTTATTTTTGAAAGTACAATAGCCCAATGAGGCAATGCGAGCATGATTGTTCCCATTTTAGAAGCTCGGCTAGGTGATGGGATTTGTCTATGATCACGTAGCTAGGAAAGGGCTGAGGGGGTGTGAAAATCGTCCAAAGTGGACTCTGGCCCTACTGTTGTTTCTTTTTCATAAGGTGAACCCTGCTCCTTCCTCAACAAATGAACAAGGGAGCAGCCACTTTGGCACTAAGTGGCTTCCTACAGAAACCAGGATGAAGGCCTGCATGAGTTCTCTTGGGAGGGGCCTTGGTGGGGGCCTGCAAACCTGTATAAATGGTGACCCAGTGGGGATTCCCCATTACAATCAATTTAATAAATCCATTATCTAATGAAAGATGACCAGACCATGGAAGAAGGCCGGAAGGGAGCCTTAGAGACTGATAAGTCCAAACCTTGAGTTTAAAGATTGGGAAAATGAGACCCAAACAAGTCTGATGACTTGTGGAAAGCACCTGACCCCGGGTCTTCCTGACTCCAACCCCAGTAATCTGTCCGTTTCAGCATCCTGCCTTTCCTGGTGAACGTTCCTCCGAAATGCCTTAAATCCCGCTCAGGTCATCTGGTAGATACAAAGGCTCCCACCAGCAGTGCCCCTCTGACAGCTAAATCTTTCCCTTGCTCCCAAGGACGAGGAGCTCCCCATCATTTGAAGACCCTCTTCTGCCAAGGAAAGGCATGTGTCCACTCTGATGAGCGTGGCTGAATTTGTTGCTGTCTTAACGACTGGGGAACTTTGCTGTCATTTGGCAAACATTACCAGTTAGCTACTCCTGGTGAAAAGAGCTCAAAGGTGGGAGCACAAAATGTTTAGCCAGCACATTAAGCATCATTAACTAGAATCATTTTTCCTGATCGCTAAACAAAATCCTGTAATTGGAATCTCACTTTATTTGGCTTATGTAGTGCCTAAGTGGCTTCAAGTTCTGGCTGTGTGATCCTGGGCAAATCATGTCCCCTCTCACTGCCACCAGACACTCTCTAGGGAGAATGCAATCTGCTGTGGTGGGGGGCCTTTCTTCCTGGGAGTTCCTACACCAATGAGATCCTAAGTCTGCATAGAGCTGGCCATCCATTCTGGCCAGAAGAAGGAGGAGCAGTTCTCAGGAGAGGGAATGCCCTCCCACTCATAGGGAACTGCAACTGGATGTTGCAGAGAGGCCTCCTGGGTCCTGCAGACCCTTTAGACTTTTTATGAAACAGTTAATCCTTAATTTGTATACTGAACCCAAATTCAAAAGACAAATTCTTAAGTAAATCCTAAAAAAGAGATAAATACTTCCATACAATTTGGTGCCCTCCTTATTTAAGTGTTTACACTATTTCCCTTTTTCCCTTAGCTGCTTGACACTAAATTAAGGGCCCTGGATTTGTCAGAGTTTCACTGGGGATTAAGGTAACTCCTTTCAAAAGGTAGACTTATTTCTGCTGTTTCTGCCATGAACCACAAAGTACCATCTTCTCACAGGCTGAGGTTCATATTTGTGAATGAATTTGCTGATAAATCATCTCTCTTGGTCTATTATTACACCCCCTACATCCTGCTCAATCCATTCTCAAGTCTGGGTATTAAAATTTAAAATTAATTAAATAATAGAAACATAAAACCAGAGAACTTTTCTCAGCACTTTTTTACTAAAACAAATCCTCTCTACTCCCTCAGCAGAGTCAGGAAAGGGAACCTTTCTCCCTCCAATCATTCTGCTCTGCCCAGAGTCCCATCTGCAGTCTGCAGACAATGCTGGCAGTCCTGAGCCAGGCGGATGGTCCCTCGGCCAACTGATCTGCCCCCATTTGTTCTTGGATCTGGGGTGCTCCTGGCAAGTTCAGCTCAATCAAGGGGGCAGGCTGAAGCCAGACAGCAGAGGCTTTGAAAGAGAGGGAAAGGAGAGAAGGAGCCATAAAAAAACAGAGGCACAAAGCACAGAAAGACACCTAGCGGGGAGGGAGCCATCAAGCGAGCAGTTTTAAGGGTGTTTGAGGAAATATGGAAGTCTCCCCAGATACAGACAGATCAAAGTTTAGCAAGAGAATGGGGAGGACAGAAGAGACAAACTGATGAAGACATGATCCCCCTTTTCCAGATGAAGAAAATGAGACCTACAGGTATTCTGCCTTGCCCAACTAAGACTCCAATTGGATTTGTATTTGGTTCTTTCAGATAACACAGCTCACCATCCTATCCACTACCCTATCAGTGCTCAAATTTTTTTTTTTTTTGCCTCAGGACCCTGTAATACTCTTAAAGACTATTGCAAACTCCTCCCACCCAAAACCTTTTGCTTATATAAATCATATGTACTGATATCATATATCAGAAATTGTGGAAATAGTTTTGACCTCTTGGACCTCTGAAAGAGTCTCAGGGACCCCTCGGTTTGCAGGATCACATGCTGAGAACCACATTGCTGGCCCACCTCTATTTCAATTCTAAATTGAAGCAAGAAGATAAGAGGAGTGAGAGAAATCACTCTCAGGGAAAATGAATTGACACTGATGGCAATAAAAATATATCAATCTGTTATGTAGATGAATTGTGGATTTGGAGGACACAGAAAATCAAAACACTGCAACATCTTTACTCACATTGATCAGATTACTTAATAAGGATATGAAATGATGTTTGAAAAGTGTTTTCTTAATTACCTTTATAGCTATTTGCTACATAATCTTGAATTGATTTTCCTTTTCTTCTGCTCTTCAAATATAAAATAATGAAATATTTGTCCAAATTAATGACCAAATAAATAAACAAGACATTGTGAACATTTGCCAAGAAATGAGAAGGAAAACTGTAGATACACAAGCCCAAACAAATTGGGGTTTCTAGTCATGAGATAGAGAAGTGAAGACATCCCCATAATTCCTCAAACAATGAAAATGTGGGTAGATCCAGAAACGAACCCTAGCACCAATATAGATACACACAGCGGAACACTTCAAACATAGCATCTTAAAGTTTACAAAGTATTTTCCATTCTTCAGCCTAATTCAAGGCTCAAGGCAATCACAGAATATGTAGGTTAACATGAATATTCAGATTCTCATTTAAAGAGGAAACTAAAGTACAGTAAGTTTGAAGGAACTGTTCAGGGTCACAAAGCTAGGGTTAGAAACAGGATTTGAACTCACTTCCAAATCCAAAAGCCCAGCTCTCATATGATGCTCTCCCCATATAACAAAATAATAATGAGCTAATTCAGGAACTTTTTATCTCTTTTTGTGTCAGGAACCCTTTTGGCAGTCTATAAAAGCCCATGGACTCCTCAGAATCTTGTTTTTATATGCATAGTTTTAAAAAACAGGATTACAAAGGGAATTCATTTTACAGAAATATAGTTATCAATGTTTTCTTTTACAAAGAGGTCACAGATCATAGGTTAAAAATCTATTCACTGAAGACAAAGCTGAAGTCCTGTTAAACTCCAGTGACTTTTCTCAAAAAAAAAAAATTAAAAGTGGGTAATTTATATTCCAACAAATGTCATGTATATGTTAAGTAAAAAAGAAAAAATCCTAAATGAGCACTGTTGTTCCATCATTCTCTTCTGGGTATTCGGCTATCCATAAAGTTCATTTCCAAAGAGCACATAAAGTAGGATGATGTCTGCAAGGCTGCCTCCAGATCCTGGCTGGCTTACAATGATCAGCATTGTCTGTTGGCCTGTAGACAAGAAAGCTGACTTGGGAAAACCCAGTCAGCACCAGAGAAAAACCCTTTAGCAACTGCTTTGGTGGAGGGCTACATTCCCCACTGGGTCAGAGCTCTACCAAAAATGCTGATGGAATAAGAAGAAAAAAATCAGATTGGCGTTCTGGTGACTGGGGAAACACAGCAATGCAAGAACACAGAACACAAAAGTGTGAATGTTCCTATTCAAAATCTCCCCAACAAGGAGAGGGAAAGCTTTAAGCAAAAACCAACCAAATCACCCCAACTATTTGACTTCAGAAGAACTTGGGAAGCCAGAAGTAGATTTTCCATTCCTCCAACCAACCCCTGCTTCTTTGGCACATGTTCTGTAACTAAAGCATCACATACCCATAAGTGCACTGTGGGCATGACTCCATGTGCCCATGTGGTCGCTTCTACTACAGGGTAAGCCCCGTGAGGGCAGGGACTGCATTCCCAGAGTCTGGCACAGTGCCTGGTGCACACAACAAATGCTACTGATTGGCTCTCCCTTCAGCCATCCTAAAAGCTTTCCCAACTTTGCTTTTTCTCCATGGTGTACTGTTATTGCCGCCAGGGTCAATCCCATGGGCACACATCCACTTCATTATCAAACATCTCCTCCTTTGATCACAGGAAATGCTCCCCTGCTGAGATGACTCCAAAACCCTTTATAGCTAGTAGATAATCTTCCTTCATCCTACGGACAAGCTGGTGACAGATCGGCAGGACAAAAAAACATTAATGAAAGAAATAGAAGAGATCTGTCCAGAACTTCTGAATACAGATAATGAAATGCCAGTTGAAAGATTTCACTATCACCTCTAGGGGACAAAATAAATAAAAAATTCTAGGCTGCAAACTTTAAAGCAGAGTGTTGAAATTTAACAATTCAATTTTGAAACAAGTTCTGCAAATCATCAGGAGAAAGACTTTCAAATACAGAGGAAAGGACATTCAAATACTGCAAGACTGTTCCTCACCTAATAAAGGAAGGAGGGAATGGAGTAATGTGCTCCACAGAGCACTAGCACTCAGGATGCAGCACAGGGTGACCTATCCTACAAATCTGAGCTTAACCATACAGGACAAAAGACAGTAATAAAGAAGAGTCTAAAACATTTTTAGAAGGAAAGCCAGAACTGGAGAGATTGGCTTTTCAAATATCCCAAACAAAAGAAATGCAAGAGAAGTGAATAAACTGCAACAGCAGGCAAGGACAGCAATAACAACAGAGAGATCAGTCAGAGACACTGTCCACAAGGGCTAGCAATGAGGGAAAGGAGACCTCCATGATCTCAAAAAGAGCCTATGGGGGAGTGAGTCAGGAGCGATGTTTGGTGAAGGGAGGTGAGGACCCTACTTCCCTGGAGGACTGGGTGCTAGAAAAGTACATGGGTCTTCTCCGAAGTAACAGGTAACACCTGGGAGAGTGAGAGCTTTTCTAGACAAATGTATGGGAGGAAGTCAACAAGAGAATATAGATCTGTGGTGGGCTACATATATATATATATATATATTTGTTTCACTTATACGGAGGAAAAAAGGCTACCTGTTAAGATCTCCTTTCTCTGCATTGGCAGAAGAAATTGTTTTTTTTAAAAAAATGTTTATGTCAAGGAGTCAATTTCTTTCCATGGACATGGCTTAAAAAGTGGCAACACTGGTAGTCATTTGTCATTTCATTTTGATAGGTCATCAGACTTACATTCTATACAAATGATGTCCTATAGGGACTTCCCCTCCTCAAAAGCAGAATGTAGGGGAAAGGATGGTCCCCAATTTGATAGTTGTCTCAATTCTCAATTTCACTTTGCTTTTTTAGTCCATACAATGCAAGTACTGGGAAGGGGTTTAGAAACCTATGATCTGACATTTATCAAACGATCATTTTACTGCAGAGACATTTGTGTTTTTCTCCTCATTTTGTTATACTCTGACATTTGCTGTGATGAATAAAAAACCAAATGTATTCTGTAACTATCACATATATTATATATTAAACTTCATATTTATGCTAAAAAAACCCAACTGATATTCTACAACTGCAAAGGTAAGGAACTCTTGAATTATTTATTGGTGCTGACATCATCAATTATTCTATTGTATAAGTCACACAAGCAGCCATTTAGAGTAAAAAACACCCTCCCCATTTTTGCCCAGGTTATAATCTATGTCACAGAAATGTATGTATATCTATGTGGTATTAAATGAATGAAGAAAACAACTAAAATGTTACATGAAGGTCAGTAGATGACTGTTTCTACTAGTTTTCTAGCAACTGCATTTTATTCTGTTGCCAGGAAATACTCAATGGGTCCCCAAAGCCTGCTATAATTCAAAAAATGGTACAGATCACTTTCTGCATTTGAACTCTATTAAGTTTAGTTACCTGTTACTACAATTTGCATTTGAAAACCTATAACATTATTAAAATGACAGCTATGGAAATTAATTCAGAGTTCAAGATTAGAAGAGCTAGCTTTATCGTCCCTTAATGATTAGAGCTTCAATCAATAAATGTTGGGCCTCACACGCAAAGTAATGGCTAGCAGCCCTTCCCTGAGTATCTGACAACAGGAGTTGCATCTCCCAACCATCTGAAGAGCTCAAACAGATGTTTTAGGGATGTCAGCCTAATTTTTATTTCCAATTGTAAAAAACAGAAGATGAGAATATGGGAAAATGACTTACAGACTCTAAGATATTAGTGGTATAAGGATCACAGTGAAAAATAAAAGCTATTCCATACAGCTCTAATAACTTTTTCCTGACATTTTTGAGCATATACTTGAATTTGAAGGAATGAGATATACTGACACATAATTTATGTGCTTGATATTCATCAAGGTAGAGTACTTTCAAAATCATGGAGAGCCACTCAATTGTTTGATTTGATGTCATTTTATAAAGCACTTCCCTCACTTCCTTCCTTAAATAAGGACTGAAGTAAAGCACGCACAGATTATTTCCTCTTCTTAGTTGTTTTATACCTTTTTAGGTTACATTTTGAAGCTGAATTTTTACACAAAATTTACTTTTAACACATGATGATGCCCTGTTATATACAGTAAAATTAACTCATTAACAGTGGAAAAAAAAGAGGCAGTGTTTTAACTATTCTGAATTTTACAAAACTAAATGATGAATATAACCATTTCTAGAGGCAAAAACATAAAAACATGTATTGCTTTTGCACCATAAGCACATTTCCCAAATGGACATTCCCATAAAATACTTTGTGTGAGACCTAAGAGTTTTCAAGAAACACTTCTTAAATGGGACACTTCATGGAGGCGGGAGGGAAGGAGAACCTCCAGCAATTTATCCCAGGTAGCAAAGAACGCAGAACACTAATAGTTTTCCCCTCCCTTTTCCAAGGAAGCAGCACACTTAAAATACAAGAATGAGGCTCTTGGGAATGGAGAGGCTCAAGTGACAGCTAGGAGGAATCTATTTGTTGGGTGCCTTACTGTAGCAAAGAAGGCTTTAAACTAAAAAGGGCAGGCAGGAGAAACTGCCCCCAAACACTCACTCTTACCACAGAGACAAGCAGGTGTGACAGAGAGAACAGCAGAAGCAGAGTTCCAGCAACTCACAGGTGACAAAATGAGCAAGATGAAAGGCAGTGAGATAATGCAGATCTCCACACACAATATGCAGGGTTAGGTACAATCAATAGCTAGATAATACAGTAGATAAGTATGCTAGACCCAGATTTAGGAAGTTCAAATTCTGCCTGGGATGCTAATTGGACGAACAGAGATAATCAAGCCCTTCCAAGCTTGGTTTTCCTCCTCCATAAAATATGGGAAATACTAGCACCTACTTCATAGAACTGTTGTGAAAACTGAATTAGAGAACAGCATTAAAATGCTCTGTGAACTTAAAGTGCTATCTAGTCACCAGACTAGATTATTATTGTTACTAATAACAATAGTTATTATTATTCTAAACAGAGTGATCTTGATATTTCAATGAAAAAAGTAAAATGTCTTGACCTCATCTGACCTTTACAACAACCCAGTAAAGTAGATATTATAATTTTATTGATAAGAAAAATAAAGCTGAGAGTGTTTGAGTGACACTATGACAGTCACAGAGCTGATAAATATGGAAGCTGGACTTGAATCCAGGTTTTCCTGTTAACAAATTCAGCATTTTCTATGCCTCAGGCTTGCTGCTGAGAAACATCATCAAGATAACTGCAGCTGAAGTGCCCACTTCTGTGGCAGAGAATTAAGTAGTAGGAGAAAATCTACAAAGATCTTGATAAGATTTTCTTTTATTAAATAAAGAATAATCTTTGGAGGGAGAAAGAATAATTAAGAAAGAATTAGAATCCAAGACAAATGAAGTAATGGCAAGAAAGCATCCTAGCTTATCTTAATGAGTGCAAACTTCCTGGCATAGCTTCAAAACATCCAATTGTATTAAGAAAACTCAAAGATGAGATTGCTGAACTAGGATCAGTCATTAAAAAACAGAACAGAAATAGAGTAAAAAAAAATTTTTTTTAAAGTTAAGACATATAAACTTCTTTTACAAGAATACTGAGAACTGAGGAGGTGCCCTGAAAATAAATGTGGAGAAAGACTGTCCAAACCAATTTTGCAAAAAAAAGTAGATTCTCCAAAACTTCAAGACAACCAGCATAACCTTAAATCCTGTTTCTCAACTAATCCATTTATCAACCTCTTTGATCAAACAAATTGTTTTGCTTAAGATCTTGGCTTATTTCCCACAGTTTTACCTTCAGTTTTGTAAATATAAAAAGCCTAGGAGATAACACTAGCAAATGTTGCACTCCACTGTCTCAATATAGCTTTAAAAGTCTAAATAGAAATAAAATTAAGACCTTTTGCTTCTTTTCTCTTCTTAGATAATAAAACAATTTTTAAAAACTTTCTTCTAGGATAGAAAATTACAATGAAAAGATTATTTCCTTTATAAAGTTAAATATATTATCCTTACATCCCAAAGCAGCTGAAGCAGAGGGAGAAAACTACTTCAGCCATTGTCTCTCTCTCATGCCCTTGTATCCCTTCTTCTACTTCTTATGATCCTCCCCAACAGCCTTCTTCCTTACATTTTCTTTTTCTCTGACAGCTGATGGGGGGGGGTGGCTGTGGGAGCATCTGGTAACTACACCTCAAATATGTTCTTCATCTCTGTTGGGTGATTGCTCTATTCTTGAGAAAAAAACATATCCAATCTACAGCCATTCTGGAGAACAATTTGGAGCTACGCTCAAAAAGTTATCAAACTGTGCATACCCTTTGACCCAGCAGCATTTCTATTGGGCTTATATCCCAAAAAAATCATAAAGGAAGGAAAAGGCCCCACATGTGCAAGAATGTTTGTGGCAGCCCTTTTTGTAGTGGCTAGAAACTGGAAATTGAATAGATGCCCTTCAATTGGAGAATGGCTGAATAAATTATGATATATGAATATTATGGAATACTATTGTTCTGTAAGAAACGACCAGCAGGATGATTTCAGAGAGGCCTGGAGAGACTTACATGAACTGATACTGAGTGAAATGAGCAGAACCAGGAGATCATTATACACGGCAACAACAGTACTATATGACGATCAATTCTGATGGACATGGCTCTCTTCAACAATGAAATGTTTCAAACCACCTCCAATTGTTCACTGAAGAAAGCCATATACACCCAGAGAGAGGGATGCGAAATGTGGACCACAACATAACATTCTCATACTCCTTGATTGATGTTTGCTTACATTGTGTTTCCTTTATCTGATATATCGTTTGTGTAGATAAGATTTTTCTTGCACAACAATGACAAGTTTGGAAATATGTATACATATATTCGATTTGCCAATATTTTAACATAATTAACATGTAGTGGATATCCTGCCATCTAGGGGAGGGGTGGGGAGTTGGGGGGAAAAATTTGTAACGGAAAGCTATGTAAGGGTTATTGTTGAAGAATTACCCACACATATGTTATGCAAATAAAATAAAATTAAAAAAAAACATATCCAATCACCACATATTTCCCCCAATCATTGGCTTTTAATGCCATGATTGCGTTTTAACTTATATTCTAGACTTTCTAGTTCTCATAGCCATATAAATTAACACTAAAAACTGTGTTTGAACCATAACACTGTACATAGAAATCTATCATGTGCTAGATAACAGAAAGTATGGAAGACCAGGAGCTAAAAGACACAGTTTTGAAGAACTGCCCCTAACCAGTAATGTGAGTTCTTGCCTATTTAAGTAAGTCATTCAAACTTTTTGAGCCTCAATTTCCTGCTCTGTAAAATGGAGGCTCTCTGTTGCTTTGAGGAAATGCATGAACCATTCAGCCTCGTATTTAAAGCTCAGAGCTCCACTACCCACACTCTCAATTTTCTGGGATGTTTACTTTGGTCCTAACAATGTTCAGCAATGAAATTTTACATGCAGAAGACAAGGTCTTCTAATCCAAATGATGCTATGGCCTTTGGGTTTTTTTTTTTTTTTAATTTGTTTGTCTTTTTACCCTGAATCCCCAGCAAGCTAAATATCATCAGCTGAGAAAGACTGTGGCCTTGTTTCTTGCCAGTGGCCACAATGAACCACATTGTTGTCTGTCTGTGTGCTTTGATAAATTATGACCTTGCTGGTGTGGAAACTTTAGACGAGCAGCAGCGGGTCGCACACAGCAAACCCTCTTCGGGGATTTTTTTGGTACTCTGCTTATTTTTAAGAGGGTTTTCAGACTGTAGCTCTTCAGTAACAGAATCATATGGTGGCAAAAAGTGTATTGTCTAGACTTGCTCTTGATAAATGAAATTCACCCCACACTTGAGGGACATGAATGTTCTATCTTTTTGGGTAGCAATGTGAGAATAAGACTCAATTAATATATTTATTCCAACTTGCACAGCTTGATATCTGAGAACCACGGAGAATAAATGAGCATTAGATGTACCAAATGCAGCACATTTTAAAAGTAGATAAATATGGGAGAAATGGATATACTCTGTTTTTAGGGAAACAGAATTTTATTCAATGGTTTTAAATGTACTAGAGTCTGCGGTTCATTCAAAAAGCGAACATTTAATAAACAAATATTTAATAAATGTTTGAAGAGGAAACACCCCAGGGAAGTAGAAGAGTATATTATCAGTTTTCCACTACAGTTACAAATGTCTAAAAATGGCCCTCACAACCAATGCATCCTAATCCTAAACTTGCACCACTCCCAGACATACAAGAGTCCAAGTAAGTAGCCCCAACTCTGACCTACCTTTCCTAAGCCAGCTGGGGTCTCCAGGGTGAGCAGAGATTTCTTCCCCTCTTCTCAAGCTCCCAGTCTGCCCTTCCTCTCTGTTTACTCACCTCCACTTTACCACAACCTAAGCTTTCATTGAGACGGAGAGTCCACCCTACCCTTGCCAAGCTAATACAGATGCTGCTCCCACACCCATGTCTGTAATGGAGTAAGATATAGGTTTCTGATATTCCAACTTGGCATACTGTTTCTTTGGAAAAGTTCAATTGTTATGTTATTGTTACTATTACTTCATTGTTAACTTTATTCATCCATCTTCTATTTCTTAAGCACAGTGCTAGGGAGTTAGATCACATCTATCTATTTAAAGCTTTCAAAATGCTTTACATACATTATCTCATTTAATCTTTTATTTAATTTCATTTAATCATGACAATGACCCCGTGAAATAGTATTTTTATTTGTGTTTTATACAAGAGAGAAAGCAGTTAGAACACTGTTAAAGAAGTGCAGGTGAGAGATGATAAAGGCCTAGAGTAGGATCATGGCTATCTGAGTAAAAAGAATAAAAGATGCTCTGAAAGTGGGGGGGGGGGAAGAGACACAATATTTTGCAATGGATTGGATACTGCAGTGAGATGGGGCTAACATCAAAGTTGCAGGCCTGGTTGAATGGGAAGATGATTCCATTTCAAGTAACAGAGAAGCAAAGAAGAGGGGTAGGAAGTGGAAAAGATACTAAATTCTGTTCTGCACATGTTGAGTTAGAAGTCTACTAGCTGGACATATCCAAGAGACACTTAGAGATGTATGACTGTAACTTGGCAGAGAGATTAGGGATGGAAGTGTGTGTGTGTGTATGTGCTGCAGAGAGGGGGAAGGAGAGAGACAGAGACAAACAATATGAATCATCTGTCCAGAAGTTAACAAGTTGGAGATTCCCTATGGATGATACAGGAGGATGATCCTTCAGGGAGACATACCCACAGTGATTTTTCCTTCTTATTTCTACAGTTACTCTTATTTTTCTATCACTTTAAGTGTGATAACACTCTCTAATTCTGCTTAAAGAATACACAAAGAAGCTGTGTTGTTCACTAACAGCTCTCTTGAATGGAGGAATAAAAGTAGCCATTCCTTTAAGTCAGCCTAAAACAAAACTCTACTTCATGGGTGCTCCTTACCACCCAGTGCTACATTTTCACCTAAAAACCTAAGTGACTGAGGTATTCCTATCATCATCTTTCTAATACAAGCTATAGATCCATGAAGACTATATCCAAAAGCTAGTCTCCAGAGCTCTTGATGCAATCAGGTTTACTTCTGCAGAACTGAGGAATATCCAAATTGGGGCAGCTTAATAACATGAATAACATGATACATTATATACTTGGTGGGGGAAAAAATCCCACTAATAATTTGGCTGCTTTTCTAGGCCAAATTCACTTTGCCATCTGAAATTAAAAAACAGTTCCGTATAATAAGAGTGATAATGGCCTGACATGCTGTAGTTGTATCGTAATTGTTGAATAACATGCCAGTAACAATGGAATGTCAAAGATGAATGATATCCAGCTATCTGATGACATCAAAATTATCTGCTTAGCGTTCTAGCCACCCTGGGATAAGAGATGGGGTTAGAATATATAGACATATGCACACACACACATTCTGAGAATACCTGGATCTATCTAGACTAAAAAAGGGAGAATCATTTATACAATACACGGTAGAAAGGCTGAAAGTTTTGATAACCTTTAAATCTAATTCTAGAAGCCATTTCCTCATATATTAGTCTCCCTGCTTCCTTGGTAAACTATTTAACTGTGAAGTCCAGAAGCTGAGGAACCTTCTTAGGGGACTTAGCAGGACTGGCTGCTGCTCTGATCCACAACAGGGGAATGCCCCTCGGATTCCCACCTCATTTCCCTGCTCAACGGTAATCCCCAGATCTTCAAGATCAATCAGGCATTATGGTCCTCATCTCACAGCTGGGGATCTGCAGAAGTAAAGAATTGAGAACACTGAAGACTGGAAGAGACCCCAACCTCACAAGCCATGGAATATGTACATGAACTAGCCTCTGTCCTCAAGAACTGAATGCTTTATTCTATCAGGTCTGAAAATGTACACAGCCAGAGAGGAAAAGCCTCCTGTGTATAGTCTGTAAGCTATGTGAGGGCAGGGATGGCCTTTTTACATCCCCAGAACTCATAGTAAGCTTTTTCTTTCCTTAATTTGTTCATTCACACATGCACAGTAACTTTACAAAATGTTACCACCCAGTTTTCTACATTTGAAGAAATGTGAATATTCCATGTTAGTCACTTTTAGGTATATTTTATTTGATTATTATTATTGTTTCCTTATTATATTATCATTTTATTATTATTTCCTTATTATTATTATTATTATTAAATTTCCTTTCACTTCTCTACTACCCCCATTGGTGGGCTGCCTCTTGCCATTTTAATTCCTTCATTTATCAAAAATGGACTGAATCCCTACTTTGCACCTGGCAGTCATACATGAGACATAATTGTCCATCAAACATAATCCTGGAGCTAGAGGAATTACTTGTTGGTGCTTTCTTCACAAAGAGTGTTAAGTCCAGGAGGGAGAAACACAATTCCATGTATTTGTATAGTTGTCAGTGGCTCATGGCAAGAAGTCCTGGCCTGGAATAAAACAAACAGACGTTGTCCAGGAGAGTCCTGGGCCAAATGCAGCTCCAGCTCCAGGTTCCGAGGGCCCTTCTTTGCTCTTGGGATGCCCATTTTACTGCAGGACTTAGCTCAGGCATCATTATGATCAAAGCTTCTTGCTATTCTCTCCCCACTGCTGTCTTCTGCTCTCGCACCAGGGTCAAAATGCTATTTTGTATGTATTTGTATATAAACTGTTTCCCCCCCACACACACATAACACAATCTCTTTGAGAATAAGGAGAATTTCAGCTTTGTTCCTGGATCTCCAGCACTCAGCACAGTTCTTGGCACATGGGCACCAACAGAAATACCTACTGCACACAAGCCACCATTGAGTCACAAGAGACATAAAGATGCAAGACAAAGATTTTATTCTTAAAGGAGCCTGAAAGGGAACAGGAGAGCCAGACATGTAACCAAATGGCCACTTGGCAACCTGGGTCTCAGGTCTAAATCCCATCATCTTATACACCATGATGAAGCGGCCTGAGACAAGTACAGAAGAAAGGGCCAGCCAAAGAGCCAGGAGCGATGAGAAGGGGGAATCCTCAGTGGATGGGAGAGCCTTTGTAGTTTTTCAACCTCCTCAAAATATATTCACCAAAATATGAGTTTCCAAAATTGGCTAAAAGTGTCTAAAGTCACTTCTGTTACTGGCATTGCAAATTCTATTTGCAAGAAGCTGGATTTAATTTGGGGATCTACTTTTCTGCCACATTTGAGTCAAAACATTTAAAGAAATGAGTATTTTGGAAAGGTTTCCCCTACCTTTCTGGCGTCACCTATTTGCATAAAAGAAGCTCTAAGCATTTCAGAGCTACCAGATGGCATTCATTCTACCTCTACAATATAATCATTTATCCAAGCAAAACTTCAATTATTTCTTTATGGCCGTTCAGCATAAATGACAATTAAAATTAGACATTCAGTGATCATTAAAAGCCAAAGCTAAGCATGTATTTTTAAATGCTCACAAGCATCATCTCGCCAAGGCAGTACCTCAGCCATCACCACCACAGCACGGTATTTACCAATCATCTCTGTGTGTTTTCTTCTTTGAAGCATTGTTCTAATAGTCCGCTACAATAAACAAACCTTGTGTGCTTAATTAGGCCGCCGCACAATCAAGAAGTTGGCCCTCTTCCACTGTGACTGGGTAAAATCTTCATTAAGGCAGCTTACCGACTCCACAGAGCTTCCACACACGGACCAAGGGGGAGGACGAAAAAGAGTTGTCACCCCTAAGGAAAAGAATACACATGCAGACACACAAAGACACACAGACACACACACTCATACACAGACAGACAGACATGCAGACACACAAGCATACAGATGTATACACAAAGTGACTCAGGGAAGAGAAAGCAAGACCAAGAGAGCCAACACACCATGACTACAGTAAAAAGAAAAAAAAAAAGAGCACAAAAAGACCCCCAAGGATCCAGGGAGAGTGAAGTGCGGCCTTTCTCCCCCAGGTCTCCAGGTGCTTCCTCCTCCTCTTCTCTCCCAACAGAGCTGCAGATGGCTGGGGAAGGTGAGCTGTCAGACAGTCCAGCTTCAGAGATTTGGGCTTATCTGCTTTCCTTTGTTACAAAAGGAGGGTCTGTTAGGGAGATGACTAGAAATGGGGAATAACAGGTAATGGAAAAAAAACAGGAATCAATTTTTAAATACACACAATTACAGGGCAAATACAAATTCTGCTCTTATTTCTACAACAGAGAAGGGTTATTCAGTCTTTCCATTAAAATTTCTGCATCTACTATTACGTGTCCATTTACCATAGTATTTGGAGAAGTCCAACTTAAAATACTGTCTTTTCTTGGAACATTTCTATTCGGTTCTTTTCCAAACAGAAAAACACCAAACGACATCTTTCTAGATCTAAAGTCATGTTTAAGTAACACAGCAGCAAGACACCAGGCCGCCACAAACGTCAGCCATCATGGCTGTGCCTGAGAGATGCCCAGGAAAGGCTGCGGGAGTAACTCCTGGAGCAGCGCCTTGTTCAAGTGCAAGCAAGCAAGGTCTCAAGGGTGGCAGCAAGGGAACACAATTGCTGCCTGGCTATTAAATGAAGATATTTGGAAGAGAGGAATGGCAGCCGGGCAGAATTTTAATTAGGAGAGGCCTGAGGAAGGTTGTGGATGGCAAGTTTCAGATTAACAAACTCCACCAAGAGAATGTGGCAGCTACCAGCCAATCTTGCAGCGTAAATGTTCCAAGCGATCTCAGTGTTAAAAAAGAACTGTATATTTTAAGTAAAATAGGGGCTGTGCAAAATGCTTCAGAATGCAGCACACAGTGCATAAATTTCCCTTTCCCCATGGTTACACGACCTTGTTTCTGATCCAAAAGCAGCAAATAATCTGTCAGGGCAACTAAGACAAACTGTGTACAAAAGAGAGAAAGCGTCACGTGGGAGACAAGGTTTTGGAGGGATGGACCTTGGCTGAAGTCACACCTCTGGCCCGTCCTGGCTGTGGAACCTTGGGGAAGGAAGGCCCTGCAACAGCTCCTGGCGACCTCTGGCACCCAATTCCAGCCCCTTCCCAGTCAGTCCCCACCCATCTCTCCAGGCTCATTATAAATGACTCCTTTCCTGGCCTTCTTTGACCCAAACCCAAGTTCTTGCTGAACTCCGGCACCAGCAGCTGTCTTTGGTCTCCAGGCCTTTGGGTGAATGGTCTCAGTCAGAACACTCCCTTCCTCCTCTCTCCTCTCTGGGCTCTCTGGCCTCCTCCACAGCTCGGCTAAGCTCTCTGTGTAGCACAAGGTTCCCCCCTTTCCTCCAACTAAGGGGGGACAGCAGTGGTGTGGGGCAGTGGTGGGTAGGGAACTGGGGGTCAGCAAGTCCTGGGCTCAACATACATACACTGGCAAAGGAATGGGACAAAACAAAACTAACAGATAGGGATTTACTGATCAGAATGGAGGGATGGGGGACGTGTACAGATGCTCTGGAACTCGCCATGAAGGCCTCGGAGCTGGCTCCTACCTGTTCCTTCTGCAGGCCCTCGTTAAGGATGCTTCCCCTAGGTAGTCATTGGCTTCTGAGGTAAAGCCAGCTGGGAAAGTGGCCAAGGAATCTAGACATTCTCACTGACTGATCTGTCTCAGTTTGAGAGCATCTGAATATAGCAGAATGGGGACAATTAGCCGGGCTGGGGCTCAGCAGAGGCCTGGGCTACGAGGCGACTTCTCCCCATGGCAATTACCTCCGTGGCAGTCTGCAAAGTGCTCTTCTGTACTGGCAGGAGAATAAAACCTTCAGCATGGCCGTGCAAAGGTCTGAATGTTAGGTGGAGGGGACACTACAAACCCCCGACCACGTGCCCTGGATGACCATCCCTGCCGGACCTCTCCCCTCATACACCCTGGATGGCTGCCCCTGCCAGTCCCCTACTACATACCCTGGGTAGCCATCCCTGCCGAAGCCCCCCATGCATCCTGGATGGCTGTCCTGCCGGACCTCTCCCCCCATGCATCTTGGATGGCTGCCCCTGCCAGAGCCCCCCCCACACACACTCTGGATGGCTGTCCATCCCAGGCCAGGGGAGAGAAGAGTGTAGGTTACTTGACCTCTCCTGGGGAGGCTCCTGGAGGCAAGCCCGGAATCTTGGGTGAAACGCCTGTCAGAGGTGTTGTGACCCACGAGGCTGCGCAATTACCCGAGTGATAAAGGGCTGGGGTAAGCACAGGCTAAAACAAATTCAGGTGCAGAACAAACAGGGCAAAGCAGCAGCTTTGCAAGATTGAGCTGAGTAAGAGCAGCGTCACAGGAGGTGGAGCCGGGAGCAGTCTGCACCTGCAAAATGTCACCTGGAGGAACTGAGAAGGCAAAGGAAAGGATTCTGGGTAGCCAAGACACCCACCCCCCTGCTACTTTTGCCCTGCCCATCAGAGGAAATGGGTTGCAGACACACAGAAGCAGGGGATTCTGAGCTAGAAAGGACCTCAGAAATAAATAAGCTTACTCCGAGCTTCTCATTCCACAGGGCTCAAAGGGCACCTAAGGCAAGGCTGTAATGCAGAGGCTGGCACAGCATCCAGAGAAAGTCCTGGAGTCCGGAGGCCCCGAGCTCAAATAGAGCCTCCCACACCAACTAGCTCTGTGCCCCTCAGCCAGTCCTTTAGCCTACCTCAGCCTGTTTCCATATCTGTAAAATGGGGTAATAATGGCACATGACCTTCCAGGATTGGTATAAGGATCAAGTGAGACAGCGTCTGCAAAGCAGATTTCAGATTTAGAAGAACCATGGAAATGCTTTTTGTAGCTGCTGTTGTCATAGAGATGGGTCCCGCTGACTCCAAACCGGGGGCTCTTGCCACCCCCCCATCCGCTGCCTCATTCTGGCATCCTCTCAGAAGTAGAGGTTTCCCTACCCAAGCTCTTCTCTTTTCACGAGGTGCAGGAACCAGGAAGGAAAACTAAGAGCTTTCTCACAATTTACCACCTTTAAACCTGCAGTGACAAGTTAACATGAAACTGTTTACAACCGTCTCTGACATGACACTCCGTTCTGTGATATGTATAATGTGTGTCAAAAGGTTTCTCTGGGCCTCCTGCTTCTGACAGGACATTCGGAGGAATAACATGTGGCAGCCCGTGAACTCTGTTTAGATTGCACCAATGGCCAGGCCCGTCTGAGGCAAATCAATTATTTCATTTTCCACCACCTAGAGTTTCCTTGGTCTCAGAGATTCCAAGATGGACGGGATCTCAAAGGTCTTCTAACCCTCCTTCCTCATTTTACAGATGAGAAAACAGAGACTGGACAGCATGAGGGAGTAAGTGGACAAATGGAGTTTGACCTTGAGTTTTCCAACTCCAAACCCATCACTCTTCCTCTCCACTGTGTGGCCTTCACTTTAATTATGTTGCCAAGGGGAGATGAGCCAATAACTTTCTGTTCAGTAAATGAGCTAATAGTTCTCAGCAAAACACATATATTTTAATTTTTAACTTATGGAATAAATCAGGAATTTTCATATCATAGTGTGATCAAAAATTGCACAAGAAATTATAAATCTATTATTATATATAATTTGCTATCCCTTTTAAATATATAGTTATAACGTGTCATGGAAACTTCTTCCCCCTCCCCCTTTTTTTTCTGCTCTTCCCAACCCCAGAGATGGCTACCATTAGATACAAACATTTGTATATGTAAAATCATTGTATACATAGCTAGCATCCTCCTTCCTATGTCCTTCAAAATTAATTCGGGTATTTATAATGTCCCTCAAAGTTGTTCTTGAAACAGTATTGCTGTTACTGTTTTGGTTCTGCTCATTCCATTCTTTAATATTTCATGAAGTCTTCCCATATTTTTCTAAGATCTTCAAACTCATCACTTCTAGCACAGTAGCATTCCATCACAATCAAACACACACCTTGTTCTGTCATTCCCCAACAGACAGGCTTCTCCATGAAGGGAGTTTCCAGAACGTTTGTAAAATTGTAAAAATTGTAGTGGAAATCACAATTTTTTTTTTTTGAGGCAATTGGGGTTAAGTGACTTGCCCAGGATCACACAACTAGGAAGTATTAAGCGTCTGAGGCCAGATTTGAACTCAGGTCTTCCTGACTTCAGGGTTGGTGCTCTATTCACTGTGCCACCTAGCTGCCCCAATCACAATTATTCTTAATATTAGTCTGACTAGTGGAATCCAATAGCTAGGCAAAAGTAAGACCCAATAGTTTCAGAACACACCTCGATGTGATCAACACAGGAAGGCACTGGTGAGGAAAACTTCCTCTGCCCATGAAGAATGACCATTGCAACTCGAGTCTTGGGGAGTGGGTACTTCCTGGGGCACAGAGCAGCAGAGTAAATTGCTTAGGGTGCCACAGCCAGAGGATCCAAATTCAGGCCTAGCCGGGGAAACAGTGGGCTTGTCTACTCTCACCCAGTCTTACTTAGCCCAGGAGTGGCCAGAGCTTCATCATGAAACCCAAGGGGAATTTTCCCGACCCCAGCCAAGTCGGTAAGGGAGCATGTAGCTTCGAATTCTTAGTTTTGAGCTCGGCAGCCTATCACTGACCAGAAGGGGGATCTGGGCCTATGCAACCAGCTTAAGGGATCACTCTGTGTGATACACAGTTAATATTCTCTCTCATGTTAGATTTACAATAGGAGAAGTCAAGAGGGCCAAAGGCACATGTTATCATCGGTCGTGGCCTTGCTGCAGACACTGGGAGCCCTGCAAGTTAATAACGGCATCATAAATAATGGTGTGTTTGTGCAGGGCAGACAAGAAACTGCATTTAATGATTGGGATACCTCCCGGCCCCCCCACCTCCTAGCAGCACAACTGACGGCCAGCACTCTATTAAGGTTAATCAGCAAAACCTGAGCCAAGCACTAATATTTAAGGTCCGCATGACATCCCCACATCCAAACTGCCATGAGCAGGACTTGCTAACTGTGGTTTCTATTACACTGGATGTTTGCCAAGGAACGTAGAAGTGTTTTAAAAAACACACACACTCACTCGAGCCCCTGCTAATCCAATGCACAGCTTTACAACAAAAAATAAATTAAGGCACCATTAAACTAAAGAATTAAAACTGTGTAAACAAGGGAAATAAAAAAAAATGAACAGAATAAATGAAAACAAAGATATTTCAAGTAGATATCTTAATTGTAATGAGGAACATTTGGCATGTGTTATGATATGATTCCAAGCTGCAGTCAATTAAATATCCCAAAAGCTTGTTTAAAAAGCTGCAAATGTACAACCACAGCATAAATATATTTTTATTAAACATCAGTGCATGAAAGCAAAAGTGAACCTGATTTCAACTTCACTCCTGTAATGATGTAAAATCCAAACTATTATCACTTAATAAAGCCGTTGTGTTACAATATGTTCTTATAAAATGTTACCAAAGGGCGCATATTAAAAGGTCCACTTCCCATTCTGCATTTTGTCTGCCTAATCATTTAGGTATTAAATAAATGTATAATGTCATTTTAGAATGATAGCATTTAATGCTATGATTAATATCATCTCTGAAAAAACCTTTTTTTTTAACAACTTTTTCTATTAGCTTTTTAAAAAACAAAAATAAGCCTAACTTGTGTACTGTGTAAAAGAATTTAAAAGGGCTTAAGGGTAATTTGTAAAAACTCCAGCTAAATGTCCATTTAAAAAGGCATAAGCAACCACTCATAGGCAAGTCGATGCATTTTACCACAAGGGAGAAAAGATCTTGTTACCTTCAAAAGAAAAGTTTTAAGACTCAAACAGTTTTAGTAATAAAGATTTCCCCAACTTTTTTATTAAATAACATCTGATGTAGAACACAAGGTTTGCAAGAGTGAATATTGAAAACTACCTCTGCATATATACTAAAATTAAAAGTTATAATTTAAAATAAATAAATAATTTTGGCAGTTTGTTTTTACATCACTTAAGTTTTCCCCTATATGCTTCCTTCTCTTCTCTTCAGAGGAACAAGCCCTTTAACAAAGTGTCTTTAAAGAAAAAAGAGGAAGAGAAAAAAATAATAAAACTATTTCATTAAAGAAATCTGACAATGCTCCATATTGATGGAGTCCTGACCTCAGTAAAGGAATATTCCCTCTTTGATGCTAACCCTGCTCTTTGCAGTTTTGCAAAAGTCATTTTCAATCATTTTATGCTTTCTGTTCTTTCCATTTACATTGTTCTCATCATTGTGTCTGCTGTTTTCTTGGCCCTCCTTCACACTCCAACAAAAACTTCCTCTAAGTCTTTCTAAGCAACCCTGTATACATCATATTTATCCATCAAAGATTTCTAATATTTTCCTTGTCAATGCCTTTTTCTTCCATAAAAGAATAATTTAATAAGGCTATTTGCATATGTGCTCACACAACTGTACACAGACATGCAAAGTTGGCTAATAAATGGACCCAATATCATTAAGATTAAGAAAATTTCAATCGGTATCACATTAAAAGAATGCTATCAGCCTGAACAAATAGAGAATATAGATATCTAATGTGTCCTTCTGGTAATTGAAGTGCTAAGCTTCTTTCAAGAGAGTCTACTGGACATATCTAAAATGCACAAGGCTTTTTCAGAACTACAAAAAAAAAGGCAGCAGGACTTTAAATAGGTCGTGAAATTGCAAAGATCATGTAACTTTAAAACAACTCTGGCAATTCTGTATCCTCCCAGTAGGAAGAACAAGTTGGGCTAATCAGGAGACAAGTCCTCTGCCTGGCCTTGGTCTTCCCATTCCTCTCCAATATTGCACCAGCCGTTCCACCTAAGTTAGCCAAGACAGGGGAAGCATTGCCTCTCTTCCTTCCCCTTGGCAGGGATGCTGTAAGGGAGGAAGCACAGAACAAGAGAAGGGAGAAAAAAGGCCGCCTCTAAGTCAAGGAAGCTCACTTGGTGCACACTTCGATAGAAGAAATAAGGGCAGAGGAGGAAAAGGATGGAAAGAGTGGTCTCTTAGTCTTATTGCCACAGATCGGATCTCTGTGTGTGTGTGGGGGGGAACAGGCTATCATAATGGAAGAGAAGAATGGGGAATAAGGAGAATCATGTTGGCTTTGGAACAGGAATAAAGGGAAAAAATAGTGATCAAATGTCAATTATAATGAAATTTTCTTTGAAAAAAAAAAGTTACCTCTATTTCCTTTTCAAAAGGCATACATACTCACTTTTAGATTCACAGAATTTTCAAGTTAGAAAAGTCCTTAGAGATACTTGTGAAATTTAATATGTTTGAAGAAAGCCAGTAAAGGTGTAAACTTTGACCCAGCATTATCATTACCAGGCCTATATCCCAAAGAGATCAAAGAAAGAGGAAAGGTGTTACACATATAAAAATAATTATAATTTTTTTTCTTTTAGTGAAAAATTGGAAATTAAGAAAGTGAACATCAGTTGGGGAATAGCTAAATAAATTATAGCATATAAATGTATTTGGATATTATTATGCTGCAAGAAATGATGAAGGGAACAGTTTCAGAAAAGGGGGAAGAATTGTATGAATTAATGAAAGGTGGACAATTTATTAGTAACAACAATGAAATATAAACAATTTTGAAAGACATAAGGACTCTTATCAACACAATGATCAGCCATGATTTCAGACAAGTAGTGATAAAGAATGCTACACACCTGACAGAGGGTACGAATTCAAGGTGCAAAATGAGATGAGAGGTACATTTTTGGACACAACCAAATATAGTAATTGTACTGTTTGTCTAGGCATATATGTAAACAACAGTTCTTTGTTTCTAATGAAGTAGAGTGATAAAAGGGAGGGAAAAAATGTGTAATAATTGAAAAAAAATTTAATTTAAGAAAGGCAAGACCACACAGACATTTAAGAATATTTTCCAAAAATACTTAAAATAAGAAAGTCTGGACTCTTGAAAGGCATCATTCTTCAAATGTGTCAAATAAACAAAATAGCATGGTGCAACTACAACATTTTAAATTGTTTATTCTTTCCAAATGTCATTAGCACTATTGATAAGAGAAATGCCATTTTTTCTAATTTTGTTGGACAAAAAGTATGCACACCTTATCTTTTTTTTTAATCTATCTAAATCTTACCCACCTTACAAAGCTTTCCTTACATAAGTTGTTCCGTGATCTATTTGTGAAGTGGTTGCATTATTTGAATGTGTTCTGCCTATTTCCATGGGTTGGAAACAAATACGCTGTTTTACAAAATTCTAACTTTGAATAGTGCAGATCTGAATATAGGGATTTACCATACACACTAATCAGAACCTAGCTTCAAAGATCAGGTTGTTAGCCTTTTAGGGGATCATGGTTCTTCTTGCTCCTCCTTCCTCTCCCTCGGAGAATAATGTGTTTAAACACACGAAACAAAATACAAAGAATATCAAAAATCCAGTTATGCTACAGTAATCATTAAAATGTTCGTTAAAATTCAAACAGGTTAAGAACCCTTGGGCAGGGAATTCCTTGATAGAAAAGTCCTTCTGACAATTTAGATCTACAAATGACCTAAAGGCTACAGTTGGTGTCAAGCATTGAGAGCTCAAATTGTTTTGCCTCTGAACCCCAATCAGCAAAGGAACTACTGTGAAACCTGGTCTTCTTGATGTGAAAATTAGCTCTTCACCTACTACAAGAAGCTGCTGCCCCTTTAATCTCTCCCAAGGAGTTGGGAAATTCCTGACGAAACAGGGACTGGGGTCTTTTTTTTTCCCCCCATATTCCAACTATTTTCAATAAACATGGGCAAATTGATTAAAATACTATACTCTGCTGTACATGAATATAAAATAAGTTCATCACTTCTATTACCATTAAAGGATAATAAGGCTATATTTCAAAAGCATACACATTTTAACCTAAATACAAGAAAATGCCACAGATGCATACTCTGGATCCCACCTTCTTAAACTGTGTTTTGTGACCCCATATAGAGTCTTATAACTAAATGTGAGAGTTGCAAAATTATGATTTCTTATCAGTAAATGTTTGATTTGATTGCCTGTTTTATATACCTATATATCTGGGGTTACATAAAAATTTCTTGGGCAAAAATGTATCATGAATGGAAAAAGTTTAAGAAGCCCTATTCTAGACAAACAAGAAAAAGACTAATTAATCAATCAACATTTATGAAGCACCTATAATATGTGCTAAGTACTGGAAAGAAGCCTTATATTTCCTTTTGGAAGGGCTTATACCAACATTTATTAAAGATTCAGTCCCAATATGAGTGAATGTCCAAAACATGGAATTGACCAATGCATAGTTCCTATTTATAGTCTATTGTGAAGGGAAATCACTTGTTAGATTAAGACTCCGTGTCATTTGGGAAACTAGCAACCCAAGTGGGTCCTACAACCATTTAAGTCAACTTAATCCATTAAATGAAAAAAAGATGCTATTGAAAACCCAGCTGCACTGTGTGGGCTATTCACAAACTTCTGTGATCACTACCCAGACAGCCCCCTAGTCCAAGCTGGAATCAGACAGGGCCCAGGCTCGAAATAGCTGATGTCACTGTATGCTGGCACAAATATACTGGACTAAAGAGTCTCTCACCATTTCTAAGTCAAATAAAGACAACAATGGGGAACATACACAAAGTTCACCCCAAATTTCACATTTTATACCATTAATACTCAACTGGTTAGATGATCACAAAGTTTAACCCCATTTCTTCATGTTGCCACATATACAAGCTATCAGCCCCATCATCAGGATTACAGGCCTGTTGCAGTCAGAAGTATCTTTTCTGCTCCCTAAGAAACTCTACTTAGTGATTATAAATGGACCTACTTGGCTAGAATCCAGGGCAGAACTATACTAGACCCAATTCTGCTCTGTACCAAAATACCATCTCCTCTGCCACTTAAAGGGGTTGGCTGGACAGATATTCAAATCTTATTCCTCAGATCCTTTGACTCACTTTTTCCTATGGCCCATTTCTAATTAATTCAATTCAATGAATATTTACTGAGAACCTACTGTGTGCTAAGCACTCAGGGCAAAAAGATAAATTAGACAAAATTATAAATTAGAAATGAAATTAGAGCCTACTTTTAAGGAGTTGGTATTTTACATAGTAGGGGCAGGAGAGAGTTGATTCAACAAGGACTAGATAACTCCATGCATAATCTTTTCAGAAGCTGGTGAGCTGAAAAACCTGTGGAGAGGCCATGGAAGGGCTTGAGGGAGGAATCCTGATGTGCTTTACAAATCTCTCACACAAAATAATAATAATGATAATGTACATTTCTCTGGAGCTTTAAGGTTTTGAAAGTTGTGGAAATATTGTTTTTCCATTTCAAAGATGAGGAAACTGAAGTGCAGAGTTACTGAGCCCCAGAGCTGGAGACTGAGCCTACTCAGGGCACTTGAAGATCAAGGGCTCTTCTCTTTGCCCATCTATTCCCATTTACAGAGACTGCTTAGAGGAGCAAACACAGAGAGGCAGGGATAAGGTCATCCTCCATCACTCTGAGAAAGTGTCAGCCCAGAGAGATGAGTGAAATAATCACCCCATAAGAATACAGAAGAACTTAAGCATAAGTCTTATCTTAGGAGGTGAGATCACAATTATGCAGTAATATGCCATCTGCTTTCCATGTTTTATATCAAGAGCAATGAATGTTTCTGCAGTGCAAGTGATCATTTGTGCTATATTAATTTTGAATTCTCCTGTCCTATTCTCATTTCTCAGCACATGGGATGCTTACAGAAGAAAAAAAAATTACACATCCATGAAATAAAATGAGACCATAATAAAACATATATATATTATTATGTATACACACACATATAACACACACACACACACACACACACACACACACACACACACACACACACCCCTAATACCTAAAGACCATAAATTAAGAGTTTTTCTGTGGACTCAGAAGGGACCTGGAGTGGAATCTCACTTCTTGTCTGTCTGTTCATCTCAGCTGGGTTGTAAAGGAAGGTTGTAAAGGTGGAGAAATTTAGACAAGCCAAGTTTGTCCCAGGACAAACTACTAGCTCAGCAAATGTCAAGGATCCACTTAAAAAAATATTCAAAAAGTCTTCGTTAATCAGCAAATACCAATTACCCACCAACCTCAGTTTCCTCATCTGTAAAATGCAAATAATAATTGTAGTACCTACTCCCAGACTAGTCTGTGGATAATTAAAGTAGCAGCAGCAGCAGCAGGTAAATATTTGCAGAGTACTTGACAAACAGAACTTTATTTGATCTCCCAACAACCTGAGATAGACAGAGATTAAATGACTGGCCCAGGGACATACAACTAGTGTCTGAGGTCAAATCTGAACTCTGTTCTTCCAGATTCCAAGTCCCAAGCTCTATCAGCTTGGTTACTTAGCTGATAACCTGACAAATGTAGGCAAGATACTTTGCAATATTGAGAGTATTAGAGAAGTTTCAGCTATTTGTGTTACACATTTCAAGAAAAATATACTAATCTTATAAACTCAGGCCAATTCCTTCAGTATCAAAGAAATGCTAAGTACAAGGAAGATCCACTGTCTCCCTCTTTCCTAAAAGTAAACTAATTTTATATAAAAACTTGCATGTTTTGTAGTATTCAGGCAAATAAATATTCAAAAAGTCTTCATTGACCAACAAATGTCATTTCTCTTATTTAAAAATGTGATTGGAAGTTTCACTATTTAGGCCCAAGTCATTCTCTCCTAAAATCAGATAGACTTTTCCTATTCCTATTCCTAATTAGGAGATCAAAGGTAAAACAAAAAATAATCTCACTGAGACTGAGGTTTCCTTAAGGCACAGCACTGGTTACTAGGAAGAAGAAATGATTATGTCTTTGCCTACCTTAAACTACCATATCTTTAGCTCCTAGCACATTGTTAACTTGGCAAAAGACATGCTTAATATGAGTTTGTTGGCTGATCGGATAGCTACTCTCCACCTTAATCTACAGTAGTCATTAATAAGCTCTTCCATCTTCATCCAAAAGGTTTTAAGGGAAAAAAAGATGTGTTACTGATGTGGCCTAGAGGAAAAAAGATTCAAATGCTTCCTCAGTCCCTCTTCCTAGAAAGAGGGACCAGTAGGCATCAGCCTTAAGCTGCTTTCTGGGGCTCCCTGTTCCTCACCACTATGCGATCCATTTTTATAATCTTTTCCAATTTGTCAGAGTCCAGATCTTGATTCTCTGCCTTCATTATGTTTTATGCCTTTGTTAAACACCTTCCATGTACTCCATGGCATACAAGGAAAAATGAAACAGCCCCTACCCTCAAGAAATTAAAGTTTTCTCTTTTTCCTTTAGTGTAAGAGTCTGGGAAAAAAAAAAAAAAACATTGGAAGGAGGAGGGGAAAATACAAACAATGGTTAATGTAAGTTTATCTAAAATTCTGTAAACCAGAAAAGGTCTGCTCCCATGAGCTAAAATAAAATATGTGATTAAGCAGAGTGTATGTAACTTTTTTTTGCCATATCTAATAAACTGATTTTATTACCTATCACACGACTATCATAGTCTCAGCAAGTAGAAAATACTCAAGTTCAATAAATTTCATTTCAACAGTATCTGGATCTCTGACTAATTTATTCCCTTTGCTAAAGTTGAGAACTTCTCAGGAAATAGGAACATAGAGATTTCACTTTACTCAAGAGATTATCAGATTCCAAATGTGAATTACTAAAAATCAACATCCCCCAAAATTCCATTTTACCTTAAGTTTCTCTCTTATCTCCTGAGGCTATATTGTATTAGTTAAGTGCAAAGAACATCTCCATTAATGAGATGAGTGAGTCTGGGCAAATCATTTCAACTCTCGGAGCCTCAGTTTCCTCACCTATAAAATGATGGAATTGGACTAGGTCCAGTTCTCATATTGTATAATTTTCTCTCAGAACAGTGACCTTCAGGATTCCTTGCATGTTCCAAAGAAAGTTTTAGAAGCTCATTATTTCTTCCCTAAACAGAATCACCTAAACCTTTCTCCCTCCCCCGATCCAAAGCATTATCTAATTACCAAAGAGTTTCTCAAATGAGTACAATCCATTAGCAACATTCTCAGCAGTTGTTACATAAAGTCACTGGGAACACTGAATTAACCAATACTGAACCATTGCTCCTAGGAGAAAAACAAGGGTAGGTTCCTGAGAGCCTCTGGTCACATTTATTTTAGCACTTTCTGGGGCAGTCTTATGTACAGACCAATGAACTTCCTCTTCCTTTTTTAGGATGTACCAAATGGTTGATTCATTAACATTGAACTTCCAGCCAAGAGCATAACAACTCATGCCTGAAGGAAGCTTATCTAACAGCCATATTTTTTTCCTGTAAGGCACATCACAATCTCCTTGCACTTAGGAACACTAGACCAGCACTTCAGAACTATGATTGGCCATCATTTTAAACAGTGAAATTACCAACAAAAAAAGTCTCATTAAATAAACCACAAAAAGAACACTCGTTTACCATATGAGCCGCAACAAGAAGGCAAGCGTCGCCTTGCCTGACCTCAGCTGGGAATGTACATTCAGGAGACTCCGATTTTTTGCCCATCTGCTCATGTTCACAGATGACCATGAAACCTGAGGACTGATTTGGGGATTTCAAATATTACAAATAAGTAGGTGAATTTGTAACTATGGGATTCCAAAGCAATGAGAATTGGCTGACTATATTAGAGTATAAAGGAAATACATAACCTGGCCCTTGCTTTTTGAAGAGAAGAAAAAGAGAGAGAGAGAGACAGAGAGAGAGAGAAAGAGGATTAGAAGATAGGGGAAAAGGGAGAGAGAAAGAAGAGGAGAGAGAGGGAGGGAAAGAGGGAAGAGAAACAAGATGTGGGGAGGGAGAGAGGCAGCTTGGGGAATCCAATTGCAAGAAGGCTGGCCCCCTCAGGTGATGAGTTTTTCCAGCCATAACCATTCATGAAACCTTAAGGGAAGGATGCAGCCCTGACTGTGGGAGCTCTCACATCATTAAAATTAGGACTTCAGAATCAGTTGATCAACAAGCACTTACGAAATACCTCCTATGAGCCAGGCCTTGAGGAATTGAAAACACGTGCAATCAGAACTATAGAGAAATTCTTGGGGGGTTCAAAAGAACAGGTTCCTGTCTTCTTAAAAGATAAAACAGTTGAAGGAATTAAAAGATTACGTATGAGAAAGTAATTTGACACTTTCTATCCAAAGTACTTGGAGTAATAAATCTGAAATAATAACCAGTTATAAAACTGGGCCAGTTAACATAAGTGATAAAAAATTCTGTTGATGCTATTATAAAATATAATCCCAGCATGATCATTTAATTTATATGTTTTTCAGACACATTCTCTGCTTTACTCCTAAAGTAGCAGAAGAAAAAAATGATAAAATGCCAGAACTCCAAGAGTAACAGACATTAAATCCATTTTTATCACTTACCATTCTTTTATTATAGAAAAAAAATTCAAATCTAGGGCAAAAAGCAGATATTGTGGAAAAAAAACAACCTATTACATATTAAAATAAGAAAGTAAAGAAAGATTCTAAGATTTTATGTCATAACCAACTCCTCCAAGCATGCTTCTCCCTCCCCCTGCCTTTCCCCTTCCTCTCCCACCCCCCACCCCAGAAAAAGTTGACAGTGATGAACAATAAATGTATGAGTACTTTAGTAATGGGGAAATAACAATCAGCTCTCTCAGGGTGTAGCCCCAGCAGTTGTACCTATAAGCTCAAAATTGTCTATCTGGGTGAAAAAGAGAGTCCAAAGTAAAAGCTAGAAATAGCCTCCCCATGCCCCACCCTCCCAAAAAACAACAACAAAGCCCCCACAATTCCTTCAGAGAAATAACATGAACATTAAGGGAGAAGGTGTAAATGGGATAACTAACATATGAGCTTGAAACTTTTAGAATCTGAAGGAACATAATCCAAGACACAGAGTCTTGTTACTTCCATCTTCAGACAACTAGCACCCACTAGATCTCTTTCTCTCTCCATTCTCTACCTACTTATAATTTGGGGTCACTTAACCTACAGGTATTATTCCAAAGATTGTTCCTCTTCACTTGTCTTATCACACACATCTGGCAGGCACATAGTAGGCCATTCATAACCTGATTTCTTTCACCAGAAGAGGATAATGATAAGCAGTCCCTTCTAGAGGCATGGAGTTTCCCCATCTGCCCCTGACTCCAGTTGTCGTGGAAAGCGCCCAGCACAAGTGTGGGACACAAGGCCTCTCCCAGCTGGCCCCTCTCCAAGAGGCACCAGCGGGTGGGGAAGCTTTGTGTTCTCCAGGCAAAGCTTTTGAAAGCATCTTCCTTGGATGACTGGCTGTCATCAGAGAAGAGTCCACTTCCCCATTAAGGCTTCAGGAGACGGCCTGAGAGGGTTTAATGCATTTCCAGGCCCGTTTCAAAGGTCCTGTTACATAAGCCTTTGTCTTGATGGAGGTTACAGAAACCACCAAACCCTGCAGCTGGAGTGAAAAATCCAGAAGAGCCAAGGAAAAATACTCAATTACTCTTGTTGTTAGAGAAGAAGAGAGATGGGAGTGATTCCAAACCTTGAATTTTTAATGCCGAGATTAAGAACTGTGCAGAAAAAAAAAAAAAAAAAAAGAGTAGCGGGCAGTACCAGAGAGCTTCACTTAACTTTTTAGTTTTAACTTTCAAGGTTTACAAAATGCTTTAAAAATGTTATCTCCTCAATTCTGATGGATGTGGCTCTTCTCAACAACGAGATGACTGAGGTCAAGTCCAATGATCTTGTGATGAAGAGAGCTATCTACACCCAGAGAGAGGCCTGTGGGAACTGAGTATGGACCACAAGCATTCTCACTCTTCTTGGTGGTGTTTGCTTGAATTTTGTTTTCTTTCTTGTTTTTTTTTTTTCTTTTTGATCTGACTTTTCTTGTGCAGCATGATAATTATATAAATGTGCATACATATATTGGATTTAACATATATTTTAACATGTTTAACATAGATTATATGCCATCTAGAGGAGGGGGTAGGAGGAAGGAGGGGAAAATTTGGAACACAAAGTTTGCAAAGATCAATGTTGAAAAATCATCCATAAATATGTTTTAAAAATAAAAAGCTTTAATTAAAAAAAAAAAACAAAAGGAAGCTTACACAAAGGCATAGGAAAAAAAAAAAAGTAAAAATTCGATCTCTCTTTGTCCTCACAACAGCCCTCAGAGATAGCAGCCTTTTTTTCCCCTCATTTTACAGATGAGGAAATCAAGGCACTTGTTCAGGGTCACACAGCTAATGAGACTCTGAGTCTGGATTTGAACTCAGGTCTTTGTGCCTCCAGATCCAATGCCACAGTGGATAACAGAAAAATGATCCCAAATCCCCAATCTCCCCCGGCTTCCCCAGTTCATTCCCTTTTACCGCTTTTCTGCAGAGGAGGGCAATGGCAATCAGCACAATGGGCCAAGACATTTTTAATTACCAGGCAGGCTTTCCTTTGCACCACATTATCCAGAAGTATGAATGACCAGTTAAACTTACAGCTTTCCACTAATCTGAACAGCATCCCCCTAGAAAAAAGTTCTTTGCTCAGAAAAGAAGTGAGCCCAGCAGCTGAAGCTGCAACTCTGGCACCAGACACGGTCCTTCTTGAGACCCTTTGGTAGCGCAATGTGTGGCAAGAAACCCTGAGAAAAGGAGAACATGGCAGCCTTTTTTTCTAGGTTCTCTAAGAATTCTTCCTTTTACTAGTGGATTATAGAAAATCTCAGCTAAGGGCACATGTTCTTGTTTGGAACCTGCCAAACAACCAGGTTAAGATGGCAAGAAATGCAATAAACAGTTTTAAACTGCTGAGACATAGACTGCCATGGTGGGGGCCAGAGCACCTCAAAGACACGACTCCTTTCCCCTCTGACATCCTGTGACGAACAGCAAGGATGCACCGGGTCAAGCATGGTGCTGAGCTCGGGAGAGAGAACCTGTCCCTGCACTCTAGGAACTTACAGCTGGTGGGCAAATAGGACACCAACTGACGCAGCCTTCCAGAAGCTCCCAGCCATCAGGGAAGGCCCGAGGTCAGCTTCTTAAGAACTTATTTCTCCTAACTGAAGAAGAAACAGTAAAGAGAGAGCCAGCACTTTAGTAGGACGGTATTTAAAAACCCAAGTTCGGGGCAGCTAGGTGGTGCAGTGGATAGAGCACCAGCCCTGAAGTCAGGAGGACCTGAGTTCAAATCTGGTCTCAGACACGTAACAGCTGTGTGACCCTGGGCAAGTCACTTAACCCCAATTGCTTCAGCAAAAAAAAACAAAAACAAAAACAAAAACAAAAACAAAAACCCAAGTTCAAATCCCATCTCTACAATTTACCACCTACGTGGCCTAGGCAATCCCTCAACCTCCCTGAGACTCAGTTTCTTCATCTGTAAAAGGGAAATTGCTGGACTTGAGAATCTCTAAGTCTCTTCAAAGCTTGGATCTGAGATCCCGTCTTGTATTTCTGGAACTCATCCTGTGAGCAACTATATGACTCAGCAACAATCACTCTCAGAAATCCTCTCTTCACAAAAGGAGTCCTGAATCAGATTCCAAAACCTGTCCTGGGTGCTTGTGAACAAACCTCTCATAGTCTAACCCAGGGCTTCTTAAACATTTTCCACTTGCAACCCCTTTTCACCCAAGACACTTTTTACATGACCCCAGGAATATAGCCATATAAAATAGGCACACAAATCATTTACTGATAATAAACCATAATCTTATGATCCCCATGTTCAGTTAGGAGGCCCCTGCATAGAGCTGCAAAGCACAGTTTAAGAAACTTTGCTCTAAATGACATTTAAGATTCATCCAAAAAGTATAATTAACTTACTGTCTATCTCATGGACCCAGAAATCTGAAAAGATGAAATTCTGAAGATATTTTAGTTTAATATTTACCCCTGTAGGGAAAACTCATTTTAAAAGATAATCTGGGGACAGGTAGGTGGCGCAGTAGATACAGCGCCAGCCCTGAAGTCAGGAGGACCTGAGTTCAAATCTGGTCTCAGACACTTAACACTTCCTAGCTGTGTGACCCTGGGCAAGTCACTTAACCCCAATTGCCTCAGCAAAAAAAAAAAAAAAAAAGAAAAAAGAAAAGAAAAAGAAAAAGATTATCTGAATATGTGATTTCACTGGATATAAAGAATTCCAGGTGTGGACACTCCTTCCATGTGCAGGCAGGGGATTAATACAGTCTATAAGGATTGCCGGGGCCCCTGAGAGAGGAAGTGACTAGCCCAGGATTACTTACTGAGCCATCATTTGTCTGAAGCAGGTCTTCTGGTATCAAAGGCCAGCCTTCTGCTTACTAGCCCACACTGTCCCTTAATTACTAAAAGACCCTTTTCCCAGATTATTTAAAATTGATCACGAGTAAATCATAGGCTAACCTTTCAACAATCATTTGAAAGGGCTACAATCGGCCTAGTCTAGAGAGGCCACGCCTGCAGTGCCCATGGAGCGAGACTTGGACGCAAACTCGGCATTAGCTGGGTCACAACAGGCAAATGACTTTGAGCTTGCCTGCTTCTGTTTCCTCATCTGTAAAATGGGAAATAATAATAGCACCTGCCTCCCAGAGTCGTGTCTGTAAAGCACTTTGCAAAGCATACAGAACTACATAAATATTATCAACAGGAACCTCCATGGAACCTTGGGACCCACTGCCCACTTGGTTTTACTGGTGAAGAATCGGAGACACTGAAGGGCATGGCGATCCCAGAGGCCAGCATCTCGGTTCAGCTGCTGGGGGCCGTCTCCAGAGCAGCCCAGGTGGGAGCTGCCCAGGGGGCCCCCTCTCAGGGCTGCAGGAGGAAAGTACCTGACAGGCCCCTGAGTGCCAGCATGCCAACTAGAGAAGCTTCTGGGCCAAGCTTCCCTTAATTCCCAGGCGCTAGAGGCATTTTGTGCCTCCTCAGATTTCCCTGGAGGCAAGGGAGAAGAATGTTACAGACCAGAGCCACATCTCCACTCGGCCATGGCTGACCCTGGGCAAGCACAGCACTCAGGGCCTCAGGCCTCAGCTAGAAAATTAGGAAGCTAGACCTCTAATCCTTGAGTTTCTTCAGTGGCCATCACATTCTACTTGGAATTACAGCTTCCTCTCTCCCCTTTTAGAAGGGAGACCCAAGAGGGTAGAAGACCATGTTTTTATCTTTCTATCCCCAGTTCCTGGGAAATAGATTGCATATTGCAAGTCACTTAATATGTGCTAATTGAATTAAATCACCAAGAATAAGTAAATGTAAGGCCAAAATTGAAGCCAGCTTTGTCTCCAATCTGATACTGACCGAGTCTAAATGAAGTATAGGAGGTCTGCTTGAGATGACTGGATGTGGAAGAGAATCCAGTTCAATATTTCCCACTTGTATTCTTCTCTCGCTCTTCCCCCAAAACCTCCTCCTTTCTCCAGCTCTGCCCCATCCCATATTACTAGACATCCTAACAGACAGCAAACATAGAATATGGATCTAGAACACAGATATCTCAGGAAAGGTGAGACTTGTATTTGATTTTGCAGTGAGTGTGGACAGTTTCTCTTGAAACCAGATATGCTTCGTGGTGTACAATCAAGTAGAAAAAAAAAAAAAAAGAAAAGAAAAAAATAACTAAGTAGAGAATTCTAAAAACTCTTATTTGCCAGATCCTTTTTTGAGCTGGATTTCTTTTTTAAAATCACCTATTATATTCTCTAGGTTGTACAAGTAAAAGTAGCATAAAGTATAACAAATCAAGTTCCACCAGCTTCACCATACTTGGGCCAAACAGTCAAACTGAAGATGTACTTAAGTATTCATTCCAAAGACACTAACCACATTTTCACTGAAATAAAGACGTACATTTATAACAAATGAAAGTCAAATATCTGACTCCAAATTATCCAAAGATGTCATCTACTGAGCAATTAAGCAGAAAATTTATATTCAGTATCAGAGGCACATATGGAGAAATCAAAATTTATCACTTCCATATCAACCACAAGGACAATAGGGGATCCTGCATTTGCCAGTTGGAAGCACCACATGAATGGCAAATGACATTGACCTCTACATGACCCAGAACAGGCAACTATTTTGGGACCCACTCCTGAATTACCAGCTAAATCCACAGCAGGACAAATATAGCTTCTCATAGGAACTTGCCAGTTTTCAAACACTTAATGGATTTCCTTGACAAATCTCTTGAGTAGGCAAGTTAGTGTACAATTAAACAAAGTGTCTGGGTAACTATTTTTATTTATATATATAAAATAATGTATACTATATACATATTATAAACATAATATACACACATTGTTTACTTAAAAATAAAATCTCATGTGGATATTCCTTTTTTTATAAAGAATTTACAGTTAGTTAAACCCTTAAGAATATTATTGCTCTATGCAGTGTCCATCATTTGGTAGGAAGTCAAGAAGATTCAAGTCAAATTTCTGCTGCAGCCATGTATTTACTAGCTGTGTGACCTTGCAACCTCCCTTTCCTCACCTGTAAAGTAGGGATAATATGGTAAAAGCACATACCTCCCAGGATTGTTCTGAGGATCAAATGAATGGTTGCTTGCATAAGCATGTGAAAATCTTAAAACGCTATGTAAACATAAGCTATTAATTAAAATAGCAAAAAAACCATAAACCTCTCACACCAGCTAAAATCAACTTCAAAAGAATAATGGCTTCCATATCAATACTCACTTAGATTTGGTATAATTTTTAAGCTACTTTCTGCTCTAAATATGATGACAGTTTTTCTTTTAATAAGGGGAATTAATTTAGTGTAAGTGAAGGACAACTCTTAAAAAATTTCTTGCCTCAACTTCCTGAGATTTCATGCTAGGTATAACACTAGTTACCAAAAGTTCAATTGTTAATTTGTTACAAGTCAAAGATAAATAAAGTCATTCATCATCTTTAAAAAATTTGTCCAGACAACATCAACAGACAATGATCAACCCAATAGTAGTCAGTGTGCCCGAAACCCCATTTCTCAACTATTCAGCTGAAGCAAACCACTCAAACAAATTTGCTCAGTTTTGCTAAGAGAGCTCCTCAGGTACAATAAATGTCCCTTGGGATCTTTGGCATCAAAGCTTCTGCAAAAGAATGGCAAGTGTACAGTTGACAAATTTACCATTTCAGTTGTTAAAATGAAGTTTTTATAAAGTCATCTGATGATCAGTTGATACAATTTAAAAAATTAAGCAAACAATAGAGTATATGCCTTGCTGTCAAAGGGAAAAGATTCAGAAAACTAAATCAAGTTAAAACTCTTGCAAGGATTGTGAGTTACAGATTTAGTTCCAACGATTCCAGTTATGAATTTTTCCCCAACAAGCTGATGTTTTATATTTATTAATCTGCTAATCATCATCAGTCACCAGCACCTAAAGAAAAGCTCTTTGTAGCACCCTTGATGAGAACCAGCTATAAGAATAATAGAAATGAGTACAGACAGATATTAAACCATCTTATCTAGTAAAGAAACATTAGCCCTAATTTATTGAAATATTCTGCAAATTATTTTTCAAGGCCTCTCTTCTCTAAGTACCTTCATTACATCCAACAGATGTCCCACAATGGCTTCATCAGGACAATTTATTTATGGGCACACTTTCGTCAACTAACCAAACTACAAAGGTAGCTATGTGTCAACATCTCTTTTATTAAGAGTTACTGACTTTGCTTTCACAGTGATTTATTGAGAATATGGAAAACTATATGAAGTCATGCTAAAGAATCAACTCCACTGACACACCATTTTAGAGACTTCCTTTTCTCTAGTCTGACCTTTACTCATGAAAGACATCAAGGGACCATCTTAAACCATCAGAATTCAATGCTGGCACAGTTCCAACACTGATTTTATATCAAAATAGAAACAAATGTCCTGAGATAGACATCTTCAAACTATCAAGCCAGAGCCACGAAAGAAAATTCTATCACCCCACCCCATCCTCTTACCCCATTTCTCTGTCTGCCTCTATGTCATTCATCATTTCAAAATCAGCACATTGTAGTCCATATAAGTAAATAATTATCTGAAAATCAAGTGCATGTGGTCATAGATCATCAGAATCAAACTCCATCATTTCCTAGAACCATTCATATTAAATCAGAACCAAGAGCCAGGAAAAAAAAAATTACACCAGGTAAACCGTGAAAGTCTTCTCCTATTTCCCATTCAACACAATATTTCCCAATTAATTAATGAATGATCCAACATAAAACACTTAACCATTGTTACCAAATCAATATGCTTTCATCATAGCAAAGAAATTGCTCAGAGCCTTATCACTCTCGCCACTAAAAGATGATTCAAACTGTCATCTTGCAATTCTATTATCTTATTCTTATTACCTCATCCTATTTATAGCAATTTCTATCAACACAACCAACCTTGAAGAATATTCCTCTGCTGCTCAGAAAATAATAGTTCCTGCAGCTTTTTTGCATCAAAATCATGTTGTCGAGTTAATTAGCTTGAGACCACAACATACTGAACTTCGGATCACTTCAAATACATCTTCAGCATAAGCTCCAAAATAAATAAAAATCCACTTCAACTTACCTACAGTTTGGAGGAGGATCCAATGTAATTTCTGCAAGTTCTTTCTGAATTCTTTAAAAAACAACAAAGAAACTGGTATTAGGCAAGTACTTCTCTTCATTAACATCTATCAAATTAATGAAAATGCCCATTTTCATTCATATGAACAGTTTTAAGCTTTAATTCTCTATAATAAAAGTTAGTCCCCTTCTTCCCTCACCATCTCCATGTCTTTGGTGTTCAGAGTATTTCAATCTGATTCAATTACATGCCAGCCTGGTCTCTGAGGCACCATGTGAAGACAGGCTAGGGATACCAGCTCTTAGTAGAATATGACTTATTTAAATGGAAATTCCTGCAAACTCGTTTTCCCTTTCTGCATCTTTTGTAATGCTTAAACATCAACTTTATAAAAGTCATTCTCTAGCAAACACAAGCCAGGGAAATTGCTGTCCTTTATCTACAAGAGGCCTTTACGTTGGACCACCAAGCAATTCAGTTTTGAGATGAACCTTAGTCAAGAAACTTGACCCAAGAGTCCCAGCAAATCCATGACTGGCAGAGGCTCAATATTTTAAACTGGCAGTTTCTATTTGAATGGCTTCATTTCGATGGTGCAGACAAATCTGATCAAAATCAGAACCAAATAATCTGAGTAGACCCACTGGCCCCAGGAGCATGCCCTAAAGGTACCTCTGAGTCTTTCCAATATCTGAAAGTGCTGATCTATAAGTTTATTCTGAAAAATCCTTACCGGAGCCCATTATATATGGAGGGGGAAGGGTACAGTGTAATGAACAGACTTTGCTATCTACATGAACTCTATTACAATTTCTCTCTTTCTCTATGTATATGTATCCATCTAATGATCTATTACTTTTTTTTTATCATCTACCTATATACATTGTAAAATCGAATCAGATAAAGTAGTTTGTGAAGGAAGTGAAACTGATGCATGTCAGTTTCCTTGCTTACACCTCACCCTGCTTAAATAACATGCTGACTCATGTGGCAGTTAGATGCTGAGGTTTGGTTTTCCTTTTAATCACTTTTTCTCCCCTTGTTACCCAGGATGATTGGAAATGACTATGTACACATGGCAAACATTATGTGATGAGGAATAACAAAACAGGATTCTGAAAGTAAAGGGAAAACATCTCTGAAAGCCGAGTCAATGCCTTTTGTGTATAATCTGTGCTAGAGGAACCACAGAAGTAGTTGGCCACTTTTTAAAATGGAAGGTTTTTCCATACAACATGTCAAGGCCCATTTTCCCAGGAAAGCTAAAATTCAGCTCTTTCCTTCTTTTTTTTTTTTTTACTATGCCAATTTGAAATACATGCTTACAGGTCAGTGCCTTTCCCCAACCACGTGCCCACCCCACTCACCTTGCCCTTTGGCTCAAAAAGAAGACAACAAAACCCCCACAAATCATTGCTCTTCTATTTAACTCAGAGAAACTGCTTTACTCTGTATCTCAGTTTCTTCATCTGTAAAATGGGGTTGGGTATGCATTTGGGATTTCTTCTATCCATAAATACTACAATCCTTATATTTTGAAATGTAAAAACAAGTCATCACCTCCATTTGAAGAAAGAAGAGAAAAGCGTGTGTGTCTGTCTGTCTGTTTTTCTTTTGTAATTTGGAAAAATGGTCTTGATAGTGAAAAAGCAACAAAACCATTTTTATTTTGGAAGGTAAAAGATAAGGTAATGGAGGGACTGTCACTCCTTTCACCTCCCAGACAAAATTCCTCTATGAAGGCTAAATCCTTAAGACACCCTAATTTTGGTGGAATATTTCCTCCTCCATATGTTGAGGTGTGAGCACAGGCAGAGAGAAGACTGTACCCTTGGGGGTGGTCCTCAGTCCAGAGTGACACAGGCACTGGACTCAATTAAGGATAGTCAGGAACCCCTAGGGATCAGGATCAAGCCTCAGAACCCACAGGATTTTCTTGCCATTTCAGGTCAAATAGTGCAAAAATTTCAGAAAGTATCCAGAAAGTAGGCTGGAGAGATTTTCTTAGGTTTTACTAATTAATTCATAAATTCCTGAAGGGATTTTTAACTTTGTTTCCACTATTTATTCCCCCTCAGTGAGCTACCAAGACAAAAAGTGGGTTTTCTTTGGGAAAACAAACAATGGCTTGCAGTCATGAAGCACAATGTGACATTATAGAAAAAAAAATCACTTGTTCTGAAGACTCAAGAGCTGTAGTGGAATCTCAGTTCTACTAGTGAATACCTGAATGAAGATTCTCATCTATAAACTGGATAGCTTCTAAAGTTTCTTCTTGTTGTAAATTAATGTGATTTTGGGAAAGAAGGTAATTTTGTGATTTTATTGGCATAGAGAACTCCAAATATGGAAATCTTTCTTTCTTTTTAATTCATAAAGAGCAGTGAGAAAGAAAGGTGTAACTTTTTTTCATCCAAATTCCCAACTCTCTTCCCCCAGCCTATCCAAGGATCTGTGGACCCCACAGCAAGAGGCCCCATCTTGTCAAATGGGACACCAAGAGTTCATGTGACTTGCCCATGTCAGAGGCAAAGCTCCGACCAAAATCTTCCGAATTCCAAGTTCTGCCTTCTATCTTTTATACCACACTTCAACAGAAATGCCACAAAGAATCAGGATCTTTAGGCAGACCTAATATCTCAATTAAAAAACAAAACAAACAAACAAAAACATAAGGGAATCTGGTGGCTTTAGACATCTAAGATTCCTGAGCAAATTTCTAAAACCTAAGTCATCTTTTCACACCCAAGAAAAAAACCCCTGAATTCCAGGAAAACAATGTTTAAAAATTAAAAACGAAAAAAGAAAAAGGTAGTTCCTCCAATCCCTAATGAAAAAGTCCCTATTCCATCTCTCTTCTTCAATTCTTATAATAATTGGTTCAGATTTGGGCTTTTTATTGGGACATTCTCTGTAAAATGGGGATAACAACAGGTCCTATCTCAGAGGGTTGTTGTGAGGAGCAGATAAAATAGCATAGGCAGAACACTTCAAAGTCCTGAGCTTCCCTAGTTGACTCAAACTGGGACAGATGCCACCTGGACTCTCAACTTCAAAATGACGACCACAGTAATATCACAAAAGCAACTCTAAAACTCCAAGAATTCTACATGCTGCCTGAACTGAAGAATAAAATTAAGCCATGGGCTAAACTTGACCTCTGAGTCAGAGGTTTTCAACCCCTAAGATAAAATAATAGTTCCAACTACCATTGTACACAAAGACACAAGATCAGAAAATGGTAAAATAGTTTGGATGACAATTCCTTCATGTTAACCAACTCCAATTCAAATCTTGCCATCGTCGCTGCTCCCAAGGTAGCCCAACACTGATCATCTTTCTTCTCTGGAGAGCAAAGCTGTGCATTAGTACAACTGATCTAAGGCCCTCAGCAGAGGACCTAGAACCCCTATGAATCATTCTAATTAAGTTGCTGGAGAGTTCCATGGAATCTCAACCAGCATGAAGCTTAATTTAAACACAGATCGAGGATATAACTGCTTGTAACAGAAAAGAGACTCATCATAAACTTTCTAAGCCCCCTCTTTCTTCCCTCCCCTTCCCCATGTGCACACTCTTCTTCTCACCCAAACCAATGATCTGTCTCTTTGTTACATTTTTCCTTTCCCATATTCTCTCCCTTAATTGGCCATGACATAAAGCCAAAGTGTTTTTATTATTTGCCATGTTATTGAATAAAACAAAACAGACACAAGAATAATATAGAACCAAAGACTTTTTTGCTGAATAATGATACATAATATAGAGCTGAAGGATGTTTATTATTTGCAACATTTACTGAATGGAGCAGCCATATGTTGCAGTAGATAGAGCTACCTCCCAGGCAGTATGATGTGCACTGATGAATACTGTACCTCTGACATACTCCTGTGGAACCACCTTCTCAATGGTTCCAGATAACACCTTCAGATTGTAAATTCAACTTTTTTGTTTTCATTTTGGGAGGTTTTGTTGGTCCTGCCCTGTGACTTCATTGATGTTGGGAGTTCCCTAAGAGGAAATGACTCTCTCTACTAAAGCAGATGAGCAGCTGCTTTGCACCAGAGAGCCCTGGAGGTGCCCAGGGTCCTCAGAGGCAGTCAGTGACAAGGTGGGCTCCATTCACTACCCAAAACTGGCACTCAATCTAGAAACAGAGCAGATTTTTATAAATACTTGCATTTTTAAAAATTGCCAATCTGTTCAATAGCCTTTGTCTAAAGAGCTCTGCAAGAATTATTTTTATGGAAAATAACTTTCCCACCTCCCCTAGTCTCCAAAGAATCAGGTCAGGGTATTCAGATTCACAAGAATATGTGAGAGATCCTTCTTTTAGTACCTCTAAATATGATGTTTATGAATGACCATTGATTTTTATTTCCATTTCTGTTTGATAATGAGACAGAATACTAGAGAAGAAAGAATGCATCATTCTTGGGAATGAAAGTTATGGCCTAAAATTTTCCCTCAGATTCTTATGGCCAAGCCACTTAACTTTAGTGAGACCAGTCTCCAGATCTGCAAAATGGGGATGCATAATGACTCACACCTCCTCCCACACAGGTGGCTGGGAGGAAAGCACTCCTTCTTGAAGCGTTATGAAATGGGGGAAAGGGTGTCTAATTGCATCCCTCTGCAAAAAAAGGGGAGCTTGGTGTACAGAAGTCACAAAGGGCAATGAAAATCACAGTGTGTCCCTGGAGTAATTAAAAAATAAATGGTCCTGTTCCCTGCTCTCTAACATCAGGGTGCTAGTTTTTGCTTTACCATTTTGCTTTTGAAAGGGTGCCTAGTAAGCCCTGAGGGGCCCGTTCGATGGTGGATTAAGAGAATGCACTCTCTGCAATGGGCCAGGCCCGGATAGCTATCAAGAAGAAACAAAACAAGCCCCCAGGTCAAGAAGCTTTACAATCTCTAGGTCAGGTGAAGACTTGGGCATAACTGGGGGAAAAGCTCCAGACCTAGGCTTCCTTCTGGCTAGCCAGATCCGGGAAGCTTCCCGGAGGAGGTGGCAGCTGCGGGCTCCGAGGCAGAGCTCTGGAGATGAGGATGGGATGCGGGAGGGGGAGTCTATCCCAGCCTCAGGGCTGGTCTAAGCAGAAGCAGGCAGCCCAGAGCCAAAGAGAGGCAGGGAGTCAGGAGGAGGAGGCTCAAACAGAATGCATGGGGGCACAGGGAGAGAAGGCTGGGAAAGCTGAGCCCAGGAGTGGGCTTTATTTGACAGGATGGGGAGCCCCAGAAAGTTTCTGAAGAGGGCAACGATGTGGTCAGGGGGTGAAGCAGGCAGGTTCTTCAGGCAGCCGGGTGGGAGAGGAGGGGAGCCGCTGGAAGCCTGGAGAACATGTTATTACTTGTCCAGGCAAGGGGTAACAAAGTCATGGCCTAAGATGGGTACATCAGAGGGGAAAGCAGGGTTGGGGGCGGGGGGGGGGGACAAGGAAGGCAAGACCCAAGCAAGCGCTTTGCCACGGAAGGGAGGAGGCAGAAAAGGCCCCAAATCAGGGCAAAGTCACGGAGGGAAGGGAGAGGCAGCACGGGCTGGAGGAGGGCAGATAGTGAGCAGAGTTTGGGATGTGCTGAGATGAAGGCCAGGGCAAGGCCAAGAGGCCAGCAGGCTGCTGGAGATGCAAGGCCGGTGCTGGAGGCTGGGCTGAGAAGGCAGAGAGAGTTCAGAAAACAGATAAGAAGGGGAGGGAAAGGACAGAAGGGGGGAGAAGAGAGGAGGAAGAGGGAAAGGGAAGGGAAGCAGAAGAGAGGAAGAAGAGGGATAGGAAAGGGAAGGGGGAGAAGAGAGAAGTGATAGGAAAGAGAAGGTGGAGAAGAGAGGAGGGAAAGGGAAAGAAAAGGGAAGGGGGAGAAGAGAGGAGGGATAGGGAAGGGGGAGAAGAGAAGAGGAGAAGAAGGAGGGATATGAAAGGGACGGGAAGAGAGAAGGGGGGCTCATGCACAGGCATTTGGGGGCTCCTGGTGGTGGCTGCTTGAGACATAGCAGGCACTTTTTGTGTAACTATCATTCTATAGGCAGATTAAATCGACAGACAACTTAGACTTTGTTTAAATGTGGGGACGATTATCAGCCATTCTCTGAATTCAAACTGCTCTAGCAGCACTTTAGGACCAGTCCTGTGATTTCACTGGCAGAAGGAGCTCCCAGGTGAAGACGCTCCAATGCACATGGGTCCTAGATGTGCAGAGGCAACTTCAAGTCTGGAAGAAGCCCCTGAGGCAGGTTCAGACAGGTTCAGATTCAGAAGGTTTTCCTTCTATGTTGAGTCCAGATTTCCTGACTCAGAGGTCGGCCTGTTGGTGTATACAATGCTATCCCTCATGGTCTTACTAGGTAATATTTCCTGATGACTCATATCCATGTTTAAATTTCATAAGAAGGTCAAACTAATTTTAATTTTTTGGTTTGCAATGATGCTCTACTCAATCCTCTTTTCAATGAAAGCACGTGAGAAATATTACTACATTGCAAAATAGCATGTTGAGGGACTCTAGGATAAGACAAGAACTTGAAAGGAAAAATAAGAATTAAATCTTCATTCTGTACTTAGGAGAAGAGTAAATGAAAGTCGACCACTTGAACAAGGAACAAGTGATCCAGCACTGGAAGTCAACAGTATGTTTTACCATTACTCCCATAAATGAACTATACTATAAATTGATTGTTCTGTAAATTTTACTCTTCTTAGAATATGTAATTGTAAATGGGGCACACAGGGCAATAAATCAAGAGATCTGAATTCTAATCTGAAAGTATGGGGATTTTGCTTAATTGAGTTTTATCTCCAACCAGCCACATGGCTTTGGATAAGGGAATTCAATTGCTTTGGACATCAGCATCCCCTCTTGTAAATAAAGGAGCAGGAGAATATCTTTAAGCTACTGTCTAACTCTATAACCCTATCTAGTTCATTTTAAGGGATGCTTTCATGCATGTAAATATAACATTGTCCTGTTATTACATGAAAGTATTTGGCAAGACTGGAAATGAGATTTTTTAAAAATTAATTTCACACTTATATAGTTAATAATATATAAATAATATAATAACTATATAGTTATATAGTTAATAACAAAACATATCACCTAAGTAATGGACTCTCCAAAAAGTGAGAAGGGGAAAAACCACAAGATGTATGTTCCAAATATTAAGAAACATAGAGTGCTATTTCTTTAAGCCAAAAAAAAAGTATTCCTTGGCTTGTCGAGGAACAAACTTTTATCACCTTTCCATGAACACATGCTGCATAGGAATTGTTTCTGGCTTTAAAAAAAAAAAAAAGATAAATCTATCCTTTTCATACTCCAAAATGTAAATCCTTCCGTTAACCCCTTTAATATTCTGAAACTTGTGCTACCTGGGTCCTTGATGCCGTGGTCTCCCACAAGCAGCAGTCTAGACTACTCCATTAGGACCCTCAGAGCAGTGAGTCACTGCCTCTTCAGCTCTTCTGAGTCACCTTTAGCTCCCAATGATCACATTTCTCTCCATCGAAAAGGTCATACTACCAATCGCTCCTTAAAACGTAGCAGAATGCTGCTGTTTTCCATGACAGCAATTCAATTGGTTTTTTGAAATACAACCATGACATGTGTCAAGTTTCTCACTCTTGCCATGGAAGGGGAGGAAGGTAGCATCTGAGATACTGCCTTCTCCTCCAGGGGAAGGACATTTAAAAAGTAACAATAATACACACTTCCACTGTACCTTTCACCCAAACACCCTGGACCACGGAGAAAACCCTGAATGACCTCACAACACCCCTTTAAGTAGCACTGGTTTGTTTATTTAAAGGAGAAAGAAAGAATACAGTAAGCAGAAGACTGAAACAATTATCTAAGGAAGTCATGCCACTGGGATTTTTAAAATAAAATGAATTAGTTGGGCACAAGTCATCTTACTATAGAAACAGCCCTGCAGAATGGATAAAGTGCTGGCCGTGGTGCCTCCAATCAACCAGCAAGTGTTTATTGTCTACTCTGTACCAAGACTAGGGTACAAAGACCAAAAATAAACAGCCTTGCCCTCAAGAAGCATATATTTTATTAGTGGAGACAACACAAGCCCACATAGTGTGTCCCCAAGTCTTGAAAGCTAAAAGCTGTGTACTAAGACTAGGGACACCCGGTATAAATGTCTCCAAGATAGATGAAAAACAGATACAAGGTGATTTGGGAGGGGCAAACACTGGGAGCTGGGGTGAATCAGAAAAGACTTCATATAAAAGGTACCTCAGACACTTATTAGCCTTCAGAGTACTTCCCTAGGTAGGACTTAAATGCCAAGTAAAAGACTACTGCATCTACTTCAATGAAGGGAATTTTCACACTGGGAGTTTATGTAAGTCTTTTCATCTAATCAACAAATGTGTACTCTGTGCCAGGCTCTTTACCAAGGGGCAGGAATACAAAGAAAAACAGATGTCAGAGTGATCTCAAGAAGCTTACAGTTTAACTGGGAGAGAAGAGAAGGAGCAGATCACCCAATTATGTATAAATATGGACAAGATAGATTGGGACACTTAGGAGGTATAGACTATCAGCCCTGGGAACAGGAAGATTCATCTTCTTGAGTCCAAATGTGACCTCAGACACTTACTACCTGTGTGACCCTGGACAAGTCACTTTGTCCTGCTTGCCTCAGTTGCCTCATCTGTAAAATGAGCTGGAAAAGGGAATGGCCAACCCCTCCAATACATCTCCATTAAAACCTCCAAAGGGGATCATTTAGAGTCAGCCACAACTGAGGTGACAGAACAACAACAAATAGGAGATGATCCCCAAGGAAAGGGGGAGCAGCAGGAAAGGCTTTCTATAGAAGGGGGAGCAGCAGCAAGAGGAGCTGCACATGTGCACTCTTCTCAGGTACCTCCTCAGACCGCTAGGTCTGCTTGGAGACACACCAGAGAGATGGCAAAAGAGCAGGTGCGAAGGGCCGATGTCTGGAGGTGGGCGGCGGGCAGCAGGCGCTCATGACCAACAGCCTGAGTGCCTGTGGCCCGTGGTCCTGACTGGAGACCCCCAGCCCTGCCTTCCTCCCCCAGCTACACAGAGGGAAACTCTTGGGCATTCTGCGAGTCTGGGGGCCTGATTGCTGCCTGGTCCCCACCTTGGCTGGGGCACACTGGAGCTGCGCTAGGTGTCAGAACCTGCCCGTCTGCAACTGGTGCAGATCACGGCCCCCTGTCAATAATGGCTCTCGCTGAGAGCTGTTTTCTGGTTTAGGAGCACTTCATGGGAATGATCTCGTGCCTAAGGTGTTTGGAAGGACACTTTGGACACTGAAGGTCAGGAAGGCCGGGGGCCTTTTCTGGGGACATAGTGTGAATGCATTTCTGAGTCTGCACTTGAACTTCAAGCCTCCCGGCTGCATGTCCCACCCCCCTGATCAGCACACCAAACTGTTTCTCTTGCACTGCAGTTCCTTTGAACTTCATCACTTAGGGTTTGTGTGTGTAAATGAAATTTCCTAAAGACGGCGCCCATCCAAAAGTGGATCTAAGGGAAAGATGGAGGCCCAAGCAGACAAAATTTCGGAGAGGGAGGAGAGACTCCAAACCCTAAATCATCCATTTTCTTATCAAAATTTGGTCTGATTTTAAGTCTAGATCAGCTGGCTACTTTCACAGTCTTATTTAAGGGACAATCAAACATCCTGAAGCTAGGAAAATCTAATGGGGATCAGCATGTGTTTTCCTTTGTGTACAAAGACACTACCTTCTCGTGGGGCTGGTGAGGACTGCACTCTGAGGAGCTTTCCCACTACGGATGATGCAATGAGCCATTCAGCGTCTAGGCTATCATCCCCCATTTAAGAGCTTTGCAAACCTTTAAAGCTCTAGACATGGTGTCCCACGGGTCTTAGTGCCGTTATTAGCTTTAATAGCTTTCAACTGCACTGAGACTTTTGGGACATCCTGTATAAATGCATGGATGGATGGATGAACGGATGACAGCTAGATGTCACAGTGAAAATAATATCAGACTCTGGATCAGAAACTAGTGAATTAGAAGTTAGCCTCAGATGTCAGCTGTGTGATCCTGCACAAGTTATTTAACCTCCTACCCCCAGTTTTCTCATCTTTAAATGGCGATAATAACAATTGCCTCACAAGTTCACTATGAAACTCAAATGAGATAATATAAAAACTTTTAAGAATAATAACTGACATAGAATTTTAAACTACAAATTCCTTCACAACAGAGAAGCCCTGAATTGGAGAAAGCTCAGAGATCAGTCCCAGGAGCACGAGGCTAAGAATTGCCACTAAAACATCCACAAGTCACCAGCCTGCCTCTGCTTGTTACCCATTATCTCTTGATAGGGAATGACTTTATCACAAAAACAAACACTCCTCACCTACAAGCATCCCATTAGATTATAACACAAATCTAGAATTTAACTCAGATCTGAGTGAATGACAAATACTATATAATCTCTCTTTGTGAACATTACTTTTTGACTGCCAAATTACTATGAAGTAAGTCATTACGTAAGAAAAAGGGAAAGCTATCTCCTATAAAAAAATAATTCTAAAACAGCATCAAAAAGAAAAGTTTTAGTCCTATATGTGACTGGATTTCTGACAAAATGGCCCTTTGCCCACAATAAAATTAAATCTGGGAAAGTTTGCACTCAAACAACTTTAAAAACCTCAAGTGACTTGATTCCCAATTCAAGTATTAAATTAAAACAGAGATGATGTCAGTGAGTAGTGATTCCTTTCCATCTTAAAAAGAGATTTTTCTGGAAATATGAATCAGATCATTTCACATTATACTTGTGTCTCTACCTCCAAATCACTAATCAGTTCAGTCAGTTCAGTGAAAAATGGAAAGCAGATCATTGAGCTGCCTAACTAGTTCAGGCAAAATGATAGAACCAATTGGAAAAGGAGAAGTGGAAGTCTCAATTCTTTTCTCTCCTTCACAGCTATTTGCAAATAAAAAAGAGCAAGAGAGCCACATCAAAAGGGCAGAACATGAAACTTCATGTGAAATACTTCTAGGAGAAGCCACATTTTTCCAATGAAGAAGAAAAAAGAATAAAAACAGAACTATAATTTTTTTCTAACTCTAAAAAGATTATTAATTTATACTAGCATTAAGATAAAGTACTTCCATTTTAATAATCTTGGTATCAAACATTACCTTAAAATATTTTTTTTCTCAGTAATTCTTCTGAAAATTGATTTTCCAGCAAATTTTTAACACATTCAAATATGTTCCCTCTGCCACTGTGATAGCACATCTCAGACAACTCATTTGTGCTACTCATTCATTCATGCATTTATGGAATTATCTATTTAATCTACCAAACATTCTTTCTCAGGTCCTGAGGAAGGCTCATGACATGAGATGATGAGGCTATAAAGCAGAAACCAAAAGATTCCCCTTCTTGGTGGAGCTTAGACCTGTATACAAGTCATTGCTCTTATGTTGTTACTAGAGAAACCAAAATCCAGAGTCTCAATGTATATATAGCTAATCAGTACTACCAAGTTTCTAGGAACAACTATACTACAACTCACCTTCTTAAAATTTATACTTCACACACATATAAGATTATCACTATGAACTCAAGTGTTCCAACTGATGGCAATTACTGTCACTTGAGAAATTTTGCAGTGAGTCCACATGAAGTAGAAAAGATTTACTAATCTGATCCAAGAAAATCACCACCAGTAATTTGAAAAGTTTTCTAGTTTTCACAAAACTAAGACTTCCTAATGGCTTAGTACTGGACTTTTCCTAAGGCAAGAGCTTGTCACAAGGGATTGACTCTCAAGAGTGCAGCACTGTAGGACAATTTTGAAAACTTGCAGTGCTTAGAATTAGACAGATTAGATGAAATTCCTATCTCATTCAATCCTACCTAAAATCCAAAGAATGAGGGAAAAAAAAAACACAATTCACCATTAAAAAAAAAAAAAAAAAGGGTGATGAAAGCTAGGCTTGAGGAGGAAATCACTGAATTGATTTCCTTTCTTTAAAAATTCATTATAAAAGAGACCTATATATACTTTTATAGGTAAGTAAGCCACAGACCACTTGGAAGATAACTCCCAAAACAAGAGTGCAAAAATGTAAAACTCTTCTTGCCATCAGAAAGATTTCCTGTTCCAGAAAATCAAATAAATTTTTTTGTGCTCTAATATGACTGTCTCCTTAAAGATCTGAGCAGTTGCCAGGGTAGAGGACAGAGACAATTTATGCGTATATATGGGGTTAGGTGGTGGGAAAGGCATCTATGGCCAAATTTCTTTTGTGGATTTTATCCTATAAACACACCACTTATTAAGAATGCAAAATTTATCCCTCTTGTATACAGCTAGCAAATATAGAAGAAAATTCCATATACTTAAACAAGACAAAAAATAAATAAAAAATTGCATTTTACTTATAAGATTAATAATTTGATTTCTCTCAATATTCCAGACAGCCTAAACTATGAAAATTAAATAAGAATAACAATGAGCTCAAGATATACTTAGTTATTTTACCTTTCATGTCTTTTTCTGAGAACCAATTTCTATAAAGCACTACTGATTGATACTGGCAGGAGAGCAATATCAAAGGTGATTCCTTCTGAATGCTGAGTCTAAGCACATGCCAATTGCAACTGAGTGATATGGCAGATTAAGATCACTCAAACACCTACTGTCCAGGGCTATATCTCCCCCGGGGGAGGAAGAAGGCAATATTAAGAATGGCCCACTGCCTAATGTAATGAAACCAAGATGCATACTTTGGCATTTCTGGCTTGACCAACAAGAAATAGGAAATGACAATCCATTTGATAGATAGTGCAACCATTTCCTACTTTCTACCATGCTGTGTTACTGAATAGTAGGAAATATTTATGGTTAGGTCATTATAAATCAAACTGACAGGTTTCAACATTGTTGGTCTTAAGGACACACCATTGTGAATATTTAAAAGTTTACCAAACAAACCATTGTTGAGTATGCCAAACATCATTTGTTAAGTGGAAGAAAAAGTCTCTCACCCTCATTTAAAAAAAAAAACAAAAAAACTCTTTAAGCTTTTGGTTAAAAAACTAGTCTCTACTTAGGGCCCATATAGTCACTGGGTTCTTGCTCAGAAAACATAACCTCTATATAGAATGTTTAAACTCAACTGCATTTGGCATTCCCCTGTTCTGGCTCATGCTACATAAGAGACAATAAACATGGTACCTTTTTGCACTGGTTGACAATTTCGCAGCAGTCTTGCTAGAGATCTTGCCTTCCTTTTTCTTGGGTTGAACTTGCTCTCTCTCTTGCTCCTGCTGCACCCCTTCACGCTGATCTCCATCAGAACTGCCTCCACTAGTACTGGGGCTGTCATCAACTCTTTGCCCTTCAGTGGACATATTAGACGCTGCAACGAAGACCCAAAACAAGTGAATTAGTTTTTCTTTAAAGTAGAAAGGAACACATACATGGTGGAATGGGTTCTTCCCCTTTCCCTCTTCCTCTAAAATCTCATGGCATCAAGGAGTATTACAATAGGGATTAGGCATGAGAACTAACTCTGGGGAGGAACCTCCTTTTAGTCATGGAAGCTGGAATCTTCTCTACAACTTATTAAGGAATTGCCTAGAGCACTGGGATGAAGAGATCTGCCCAGCTTCCTACAGCCTTTAGGAGTCCAAGGCCAAATGTAAAACTAGGTCTTCTGGTTGACTGGCCCTACCACCAATAAATCCAGGAAGGGGGAAAAAAGAGACATTGAAGACTAGAGGTAGAACCTACGAGGAATTAAGAGAGGGAGGAACAGTTCTCATAACTAGAGTCTAGATCATACCTAGTGGCAGTATGCATTGTAGACTGAGAAGTGAATTTGGGATTAGGCAAAATTGAGGTTCAAATCCCAGTATGTCTATCTAAAGACAAATTCCCCACCAGTACTCCCAGAGGCTGAGAACTCGCTACTGAAGAGAGCAAAACTGAAGAATCACTAGAAAATCATTTTTACAAAAGTAGGCCCTATAAGACAGCTCTGCAAGTGACTGGCAGGGAAATCTCACTGTCTCTCTACCTCTTCCATGAATGAAGAGCATCACTCTCCCTAGCTGTGACATGTTTTATGAGCACTAAAGTCATTTAATAAAATACTGAAATTTTATATCAGTATGTTTCATGTCTAGCTCCCATATTTTTTGATTTTTTCCATTTTTTACTTTAATCATAAGTCTTAGATTTAGCATTGATTTTCTTGAACTTATTTCCTTCCTTTAAAATTAATCAGATGTGTATATAAAAGAGCACATGAGTGTGTATATATATATATATATATATATATATGATAACCAGATGTGGCAGTAGCTTGTTTAGGATGTGGCAGTAGCTAAAGCTAGCTGTGTTTTTAGCAATACAAGACTATTTTCTACCATTTATGACAGAAGCTGTGTGTAGTAAGACATAAACAGGGAAATCCTTAATTGAAGACAATTCTTCCTGAGACTTTTTGCTGACATAGCTGCACCAACTATGCCTAAAGTTGGATTTCTAATTCAAACATAAATGACAACCATAACATTCACATCGTTCTTTGAGGTAGTGCAAAGCATTTGCTATATCCAGTGCAACCTCTTAATGTTACAAATGAGGAGACTGAGGACTGAGGAGGGCAAGTGACTTTCTAAATCACAGGCAATAAATAGTAGGGGTAAGGTTTGAATGTAAGTCCCTCGGATTCCCAAGTTAGCTCACTCTCTATTATCCCCAGGTCCTCCTTTTACATTGGTTTTAATAAAGAGTCTTCATTTGTTGTCTTCTCAATAAATATTTACATGGAAAATTTAGAACTCAGTATTAAAAAAAAAGTTAAAAATTTTTTTACATGCAATTGGGAAGAAATAAAATGATATATTTTTAAAAAGAAAAAATAAATATTCACATATAAATACCTGCAGAATGTGTCTACAGGGTTATAAGAGAGCAGCCCACAATTTGAATCCTACATTTTAGAGTATAGAAATAATCAGTATGTATACAAGATTTTAACGTTTGCAAATCACTATCCATATGTTATCTCATTTGACAGAAACTTGCACCCACGGATCCAGACAAAGATAGAGAAAACAAAAAGAAATTAGTATGACAAGACAGAAGCTAAACATGCCTTAAACATTTTTTTCAGACTAATGTAGACATTATTAAAATATACTTTCACAATGAGGACTGTATAATTGGAAGATGAATTATTTTATCAAGAGTTCAAACTGCCAATGGGTATGAACTCCTCTGGCCATTCAGCCACTTTTTGATGTAAACAAATACTTAATACACTGAATCTCCTTTCCAAATATGAGAATAAAAGGATTTGTTTCTGACTATGTTTTTGGAATTCTTGATTAGAAAAAAATCATCATGGGAAAAGCTGACTGCCTTTCCCCAATGCAGTTAATTTCCAAAAAGAGAAAGTACTTTTTAGAACAGCTTTAATTAGATTTAAATGGAGAAAAGGGGTGCTTTGTTGAATCTCCAAAATAAAAATCAACCAAAAATTCCTGAATTTAAAAGCTCAAACCCCCAAAATCCTTTCCCTGGGAATTAGGGTTTTGAAAAAATAATTCACATTTTACCAAAGCAAAGTCCTAGGTGTTAGACCAGTTTTTTAACCTAGAAAGATAAACAAACCCCAAGGCTATGAACGAAGAGCTCCCTTACAATAGCAGTTTGAAATCGGTTACAATTATCAGATGGGTATTTTTGCTTTTATAGCCATCCCACCTTCATTTACCCTCAGAAGCAAAATATGATGTAGTATTTCCTAAAACAACAGAGAATCGTGATACATTATGAAAGTTTGTATATTGACCTTTCCTGAACATATTTACTTTAAAAAACTCACAAACTGTTCAAGTTTATAAAACATGCTCTATTCAACTACAGTCCTGAAATTAGCAAAATATTTTTAATGAAACCCACATGTTCACTGAATATCAAGTGCAATGATTCTGGTATAAATATTACTTCCAACTTTATAAAAATATATATCACTTTCACTCCATGAGGCCAGGTTATCATGCAAAGGATAAATGTTGGAAAAGTGGCCCACAGTGTATAATTACAATAACAAATCATGCCAGCTTAAAAACAAAAACAAAACCAGGAAAATGCTTAGTTTGTTATTTAATGACTATCTATTTTCTTTACTGTTTGTGTTTTTCCCCTTCTGCCCTTTTCAAAAACAAAGGTTTATTCCATTTCAATCACTGTGCACAAAATCTATCATAATCCAAATATAAGCAAAACTACAAGGGGACACTGAATTCAAGAGAAACACTTGTCAAATGCCTCCAAAATGCCAAGTTCTAGGGACAGAAAGACCAAAAGAGAACAGCTGATTACCCTCGAAGGGCTTACATTCTACATGTAGAGAAATAAATTTTAAAAAGGTGATTTGAGGAGGGAGAAAATACTAAAAAAAAAAAATACACAAGGGAAGTGAGATTCTTGATCTTGCATTTCCCTAGGAAATAAGAGAAATTATTTTTTAAAAAAATGCAGAGCAGGTCTATTACATAAACACACGTTAGACTGGGAGAAGATACGATGAGCATAGGAATAAGTAGAAAGATGATGCAGAATGGCTGATTTCATGAAAACTTTCATATGTGAAATCGAATCAACACAAATCCACTGCTAAGAACCAAGAAGTTTCCATGGCATCTAGGTCAAGAAGCATATGACCTCGAAGGTCTTGGGTGAATTATCAGACATTTAGAAACATCCTAGTAAAAAAAAAAAAAAAAAAAAAAAAAAAAGCTGGACATAAGAACCTCTGGAAGACTTAACCTTAATTTAAAGCTCAGCCTTAAGCAGCACTGTTCTTTACATTTTTGAGTAAACATATGATGAGGCACCTCATTAAAAAAGAAAAACTACATAGAAAGATGAATCCTGGAAACATGCAAATGGGTCTAGCAGGGAGAGTGCCTGGGATCACGTCTCTCTCTCCCTCCTCTCTCCCTCCCTCCCTCCCTCCCTCTCTCTCTCTCTCTCTCTCTCTCTTCCCTCCTCTCTCCCTCCCTCTCTCCCTCTTGTCTGTCTCCTCTTTCTCTCTCTCTCTCCTCTCTTCTTCTCTCTCTTTCTGTCTCTTCCATCCCTCCCTTCCTCTGTCTCCTCTCTCTCTCCCCCCACTCTTGTTTCCTTCCTCTTTTTCCCTCTCTCTCTCCTCCCTCTTTCTCTTTCTGTCTCCTCTCTCTTCCTCCCTTCCTTCCTCTCTCCATCACTCCTCTCTCTCTCTCTCTCTCTCTCTCTCTCTCTCTCTCTCTCTCT
>JAJPUD010007388.1:6482-24942 GCA_023553655.1 Myrmecobius fasciatus | reverse complement strand
CCTCCTTCCCGGCCAAGGGCGGGGGCAGCTTGGGGTGGGGGTGAGGGTGGGGGTGGGGGGGAAGAGAAAGCAAGAAAAAGTAAAGTGACAGCTGAGCCCGGCGCGCCGAGGGGGGAGGGGAGGCCGGCTGGGAGGAGCTCGGAGGGGGAGGGGTGATTGGAGTGGGGGAGGGGCGAGGGGCGAGGGGACCTTGGCAGGGACGTGGCGGGCGCGCGCGTTAAAGGGAAACACTGACAAGGAGGGGGAGGGGGAAAGAGTCAGAAAGGGATGGGGGGGTGGAGTGGAGAGGTTTTCCCGTGGAGTGGGAAGGACAGAGGGAGGTGGGGATGGGGGGAGAGTATGGGCCCCAAAACTCAACCAGAAGCAAGAGGGAACTCTTCCCCCATCTCTCTCACAGTCTTGTCTGTCTGTCTGTATGTCTCTCATCTCTTTCTGTCACAAACACACACACAATCCTCCCTTGCACGCGGAGTGTTCAGAAAAGTTTAGCCAAGCTGGCCAGGCTGACCTCTAAAACCCAAAGGACCAGGGAATAGGAGAGGTCATCCCGGCCTTCTGACCTACTTTGGGCCGGGCTGCCAGACCTCGATCTCCCCCCGACCCGCCCCCTCCCCACCCACGCCCCGAAACCACCTGGGGCCACCCCGGGGAGGAGAAGGAAGGAGGGGGTCAGCGACTCCGCCTTAACAGGGCTGGGAGTCCCTTTGGGGGGGGGTGTGGGAGTCGGGCCTCGCCAGGGCCGTGACTCATGACCCCAAGCTGCTACCGAGACTGGGGGAGACGGAGACGGCCCCCTAAATCAGACAGGGTGGGCAGAAGCCAAGCTCCCATGCCCTTCGCGACTAGATCCGGGAAAGCTGCAGCCCAGGTGTAATTAATGTAAGATTAAGCCCTCCCAGTGACAGGGAGCAGAGTCCTGTGCAACACACTTGTGCCGCAGGCGAGAAATAGAGAAATCAGTGTAAGAAAATCCCCAGGGGAAAATCCCCCAAAGCTTAATTCCACATTCCCAGGATAAGAAAGCCTTTCCCCCAGTGACTCCTTCAGACGTGGCCGATCTCTCAAACACCCGTGGAAGCAGGTGTCAAAACTGGCTACCCCAAGAGATAAGACCTAGTCCTAGAAATCCCCACGGGGCAAACCGGATGCCACCTTTATTTCTCACCCAGGGCACTGAAGGCATAACCCATTAAGCAAAAAGAATATTCTGGGATTAGCGATCGCCTATCCTGAGATTATTAAACAGGCAGCAAAAGCAGTGACATCAGCATCAAAAGACAGATGTGGTTCTATAGGGAAATGAAAGGGAAGGAGGAAAGTGAGTTGTTATACACACAGAGAGACATATGTACACATGTACATGCATGCATTGAAATGCCCAGAGATTGAAATCTCTAGTCAAAATGCATTATCTCGATTTATTCTGCTCCTGAACACTTCATAATCAAAACAAATAGGGCATGGAACCAAATTCATTAAATAATGGAATTTATCCTCCTGATTTATCTTTAAGGTAGGAATATCCATTATCTTTCTGCATATAGCAGTCACCGAAAGATTAAAGGTCTCAATATTTATTCAACTAGCAGGTGACAGAAGATGATAGAATCCCTGTCTGTTGGCTACATTCAAGCTGAGCCTACCCTCTATCCAATACACTACTCTTATCTCTAACCCGGGGTACTTTGTTGTCAATAGTATCATTTCTTACAATGAATGATGGATAACAAAATATCCCACTATCAGAGAAAGTATCAAAATTGTTTTTTAACCGAGTCCTGTGATCGTTTATTCCTTGATATCAGCAGGCCAGCTATAGAACTCTTATCATGTCCCATCCTTGTGAAAAGAATAAATACTGTTTCATCCCCTAAAAAAAAAAAAATCAAAACTTCTCATGTGGACTGACTGGAGTGGCTACATAGACCTTTGTAGTTCTTTTCCCCAAGTTCCATTCAGGGAAAACCTGACAAATTCAATCCCTTTATGATTATGACTTCAGAGAACAACCCAATAAACATTTCCCTAATTTCTTCTAGTGTGAAAACCACAGTTCTTACTGAAGTCTCCCAGCATATTTTCTCATGGGAAAAACCAAATGATCTTCAAATAAATACATTTCTTCTGTGTATTTCAGACTTAGGATCATCAATCCTTCATCTCTATATTCATTTTGTCTCCTAATAATAACAATAATAGCTGGCATTTTTATAATGCTTCAGTGTTTGCAAAAGCATTGTATAAATACTAATTCTTTTCATCCTCACAGCAACTCTGAAAGGTAGATACTATTACTAATTCCATTTTACAATCGAGGAAACTGAGGTCAAGATGAAGAGACTTGCCCAGTCACACAGTTACTGAGAGTGTTGGGCAAGGTTTGATTTAGGTTCCTTCCTAAGTGCAGGACAGGTAGGTGACAAAGTAGATAGAGTGCTGGGCCTGGAGTCAACAAGACTCCTTCATGAGTTCAAATCTGGCCTCAGACACTTCCCTAGTGAGGTGACCCTGGGAAATTTTATTATTTTACCTTGTCTGTTTCAGTTTCCTCTTCTGTAAAATCAGCAATGGAGGGAAATGACAAACTTCTTCAGTATCTTTGCCAAGACAATCCCATAGCAAAGTACGAGCCCAGTGTTCTAACCATTATGCCATCAAAGTAACTCTTGGGTCAGAGGGAGGAATCAATCCCAGGTGTTCTAACAGATCACAGCACATAGAGTAGAAAATCTATGTTTGAATCCTGACTGACACTACCTGGGTGAATTTGAGAATCCTCTGATACTATGTCAGTAAAGTAAAAGAGCTAGATAAAATTATCTCCAAGGTCCCTTTCAATTCTAAATCTATAACCCCATGATCTCAACACCTATTAAATAAAGTATTGATTCCAGCATTTGAGTCCTCCTTAGCATGAGCCTATCCTTCCAGCCTTATTTCATATTATTCCCCATACCTGTTCATTGAGTTCTGGACAAAAATCCATCTCTGTTTCTTGTCTTTGACACTAAAACTTTGCGCCCATAGGTGAATCATTTAATCTAAGTCTCAGTTTGTTCTCCCATAAAATGGGAACAATATTACTTCCATTATTTCCCACACCTTTATTCATATTATTCTCTGGATCTGGAATGGATCCTCCCCAACACTGCCAGTTCCTTCTAATGAAGTTCTTCCCCCTTCTTCAAGGCCCAATTTGGGTGTCAGCTTCTCCAATATCTCCTGGTAATTCAAGGTTAGTGGCCTGACAATACCTGGTATACTTTTGAAATGAATGAAGCTGATTGAAATTTAGTGATTATTATGTTAAGGAGAAAATAAGTCTATAATGAAGGGGCATGCAATTGGATTCTAATCCTGACTCTGCAGCTCTGATTCTGGAGAAGTCACTTCTTAACCTCTAGCCTCAGTTTCTCACCCTAAAAAAGGTGGGACTTTGAATAGATGATTCCACTGCAACTAACAGTCTTTGATTTATGGAATACATTTTACAAACCAAATTTTTTCAAATCATGGTCTAGAAAATTAAGCTCACCTTCTTGTTTGTATAGATGTCCTTAAAATTCTTGAATAATGTATATCATGTATGTCATTGTTTGGGCTTATTTTTATAAGTCACAATTAGATAGCATGCTAAAATCTAGTTCTTCCTTGTAATGACCTTTTAAGATAGATAATGTAAGTAATATTGTTCCCATTTTAGGAAAGAACAAACAGACTTTTAGAGGGATTAAGTGATTTACCTAGGGCCATATAGTTTATGTGTCAAAGACTAGATTCAAACCCAAATTTTCAGAGAGAGTAGAAGATCTAAAGTCAGAAGATAAGTGAGTTTGAGTTCTGACTTGGTTTCTTATTACTCATGTGAGCTGGGACAAATTGCTTAACATTTCTAAACCAAAGATTCCTTTATCTGTCAAATAGTTAGAAATCAGGGTTTCTTAAAACTTTTCCCCACTTATGACCCCTTTATGCCCAAGAAATTTTTATATGACTTCAAATGCATAGAGATTTAAAATAAATAAATAAGTCGAACAGTTTCTGATAATAAATAATAATTTTATGACCTCTACATTGTTATATGACCCTATATGGGCCGTGACCTACAATTTAAAAAGCTTTGAGCTAGATGACCTTTAAAGTCCTTTCCTACTGTAGATCTATGATTCCAAGGACAACATTTTCCCCATCATATTTTAGTATGTGATAAAATATTCTAAAAGCTATTGAGACACATTAATTTTTTTTACTCACACATTATATTTTAGCTTGTGACCTCCCTGACAATTCATTACTATTAATTTATATGGGATTTTCCAGGTACCATATCCTCTGCTATATGAGATCAAACTAGAGAAAGATTTCCCATTTTGGGGGTGGGAGGCAGAGGGAGGGGAAGTTACAGGAGAGTTCTTCACCATCACCCATCTCTTTCATTTGTTATCCTTCATCATCCTTTTGATACAAACTCCTTTGTTATTTTCATTTCTCTCCAGTCTCCTCTCTGCTATCTGTTATCCTTTGAATTTATTTTCCCAAACTCACAGATATCAGTAAGCAAGCTTAAGCTATGCATTAGTTTGGGGGGGGCATTCTCCCCTCCCCCAAAAAGATCCTTGCCGTTCCTCTCAATATGTAAGTTTTGCGGATAAAAAATATGAGAGCAGTTAAATTTATCCCTCTAAATGAAATACTGAATATGTTATGTATACAAATTATTTATACAAACAGTAATGTTAAATCTCAGCTGTCTATTTGCACCAATATATTTCCTCTGATCCCCTTTTCCTTTGGGGTTCTACCTGGTTTGCAGCACATTTTCATTTGGATTTCTAACAACAACAACAACAAAAAAGACAGAATGTCTTTCTACCGTCATTCCCTAGCCTTCATCTCCAGAAGTTATGGAGGCTACACTCTTATGACAATGAGAACATGTGCCTACCCAGGTGAGCCTGACAATGGACCTTAGGTTCCTGACTACCTCTTTTGGTTTGGGTTCCCTTTCTTGAGTTCAAGTTTCAACTGAGAAAGCAGCACTTGTAGCCTTCATGGTAACCACCCACAAGTTCAAGAAGTTGGGCTTTCCTAACAATTGCCTGATGGATGGTCATTCCAACAAGTCAAGGACTTCTTAAAGGAAATGATGAACCAGTGCCCAAGAAAACTGCAGTTAAGCTAAAACTACAAGGACTAAGAAAGTCCATGTCATGCTCTGATTTGCCAGACTATCTAATCTTGAACTTTGGGCTCTACCATCCTGGGTTTTTCTAGAACTATCACCATACATTACTCAGAAATGGAAACATCCCAACTATTTCCAGACTCTTGGTGCATACCATTCCCGCTACTAGCTAGAATTTAAACTCCCTGAGGACAGGAACTATTTCATTTGCTTATATTTGTTTCCTTAGAGTTTGGTATATAAATACTTTTAAAATGTTTTAGCCAGTGATCTATCTCTATCATCCATCTGTCTCTCTCCCTCCCTTCCTTCCTTTCTTCTTTCTATTACCTACCTTTCACTTGTACCTTTACATCTATCATCTATTTCTCTTTGTCATCATTATGTCTCTCTGTCATCTCTCTCTCTCTCTCTCTCTCTCTCTCTCTCTCTCTCTCTCTCTCTCTCTCTCTCTCTCTAATTTCCTCACCCTCTCCCCTTTCATTTATCTATGGCCCCTTCCAAATACCCTGAACAAGCATTTCTGGATTCCATTCATATATTTAAAATCCCTAATCATTCTGGGGTCAAATGAATTTGGAAAACACTGAAGGAGGGTCAAAAGAATCAAGAAGATTTCAGGAAGCAAGCATACCCACTCAAAAAACTATCTTGGCATGTAAATTGGATACATTCTAAATTTACACTTCTCAAATTAGCATGTGCCCACATTTCCCAGGCCTCAAGAAAATAAGGCTGTCAGCTTAAAAGAAATGTCACACATTTACCCTTAACAAAGTTATAGGAAGGAGAGGTATTCTTAGAAATGATTGTTTATGGGGAAGCCAGGTGTATTTACCCAAGAAAAAGCTCTTTTTCCCCTCATGATCTTGAAGATAAAAGAAGAGTTTCGGAGAATTTTTTGAGTCTGTCTTCTGGATGGATCAGAGGATCAGAGATTTAGATATTTTGGAAGCCTTCTAGTTCAAAGTCTTTATTTTGTACAAATGAAGAAACTGAGGACCATTTTAGTCTTATTCTTGAGCAATAATCGGGCGCCTCCAATTTCCTCTTGGATGTCTGGAACTAGATTTCCAACTAGAACTGACCTGTGACATTCTCAATCTTGTCATGTCCAAAACAACATTCTCTTCAGCTCTCCCTCCTTCTGAATTTCCTTCATTCTACTAAGGGTAGGTACCATGATATTCCTTGTCAGCCAGGCTTACAACTAGATGTTATAATGCCTTATTCTTACTCCAAATATCCAATCTGTTACAGAACCTTCACAAAATTTCTGGCATCTATCCTTTCTCTCCATCCATATAGCCATAATTTTAATTCAACCCCTTATTTACTGTATCCTGGACTATTGCAATGGCCTTCTAATGGGGTTCACTGCTTTAAGTCTGTCTCTACTTCAATCCATACTCCACCTAGCTACCATGGTGATTTTCCTAAAATGTCATCCCGATCATGTCACACTTCCTTGCTCAATGAGTTCCAACAGCTTCTTATTACCTCCAGGATCAAAAATAAAATGTTTTTTGGTTTAAAGCTCTTTACAACCTGGCTCCTTTGTTTCTAGTTTTCTTACATTTTCCTCCCTTCTCTTATCACTGGCTTACTCTTAGTTCCTCCTAAATGACACTCCATCTCCTCCCTTTTCATACTTTTGCAATAGATTTTCCCTTGTGTAGGAAGACCTGTCCCCTTACTTCATCTCTTGGCTTCCTTCAAAGACTTAGCCCAAGTCTTAAACTTCTGGGGAAGACCTTTCCCAGTCCTTGCCATGACTCTGTTTCCAAAAATTTTGAATTATTTCCCATCTATCTACTCAGCATATATCTTGTATGTGCCATGTCATTTACTTATTGTAAAGATTCATGCCCTTCGAAGTCAGTGACCAGTTTTTGTTTTTGTCTTTCTTTGCATTTCCAGAACATAGCATAAAACCTGGCCCACAGTAAACACTCAATAAATGCTGACTAATTTATTAAGTGATTTTCACTGTGACACACCTAATCAATGTCAGAGGTGGGATTTGAATCCAACACTTCTGACCCCAGTGCTTCTACTTTGGTCTTTAAAAGCAGAAAAAAGAAAAAAAAAGTAGACTCTCTAGTTGGAATCCACTTTCTTACTCTTTGTGCACAGTAAGCCTTTAATAAATGCTTACTGATGGGTTAATTCATTCATTCCCCTATTAACAATAGGTTATTGTTGTTTCCTTTCTGATAAAACTTCTCTTTTTTTCCCCTTTCAGCAAGAAAACTCAGATCTGAACTGTTTATTAAACATTTTTATCTTCACAGTTTTCCTGATAGGGTTCTGAGGATTAAAAATATTGATCTGGGTCCACCACACAAATTCCTTCAAAGGTAATAAATCCATTACACTTAACACCAGTCATGTTTTGTTTACTCAATGTCTCTCTCTCTCTTTCCCCCTCCCCCATTACATTTAGGATCTCAACACTTCCTTTATTAATCTCATGTTCTTACTAGTAGTTCAGTTGGGCAACAATATATGTTGGAATGACAAATCTGGAAGCTAAGGTTGTTGTTTACTCTTGGGGTTTTCTTGGCAAACATACTGGTATGATTTTCCATTTCCTCCTCCAGCCCATTTTACAGATGAGGAAACTGAGGCAAAAGGGTTAAGAAACTTGCCCAGGATCACCCAGCTAGTAAGTGTCTAAGGACAAATTTGATTTCAAATTGCCTGCTGGTCCATTCACTGCCTCATCCAACTGCCTCTAAGACTAAGGACCTGAGTTAAGTCCTCTCTCTGCCACTTGCTTCTTGTATCACCTTGGACATTTGCTTAGTTTCCCTGACTTCACTTCTACTGCCCCTCCATGCACTAAATCTGTGATTCCATGATCTAGAAGTGAGAAGGTTGGACTACAAGGTGCTAAGATCCTTTCCAGCTGTAACATTTTATAATCACAGACATTTCTATGTATTCAAATCAAATTTTCAAAAACTACTGATCAAATATAGAATGATTAGTGGGCTGGTTGATTATTTGGGAGAAAACAAACAAACAAAACACTTTCATGAGACTTAAAGCTTGAAAATGCCAGTCAGGCTCACTCACATCATTTTGATGCTAGGAAAAATGAGGCCCTAAATAATGAAAACAACTTTCTAAAGTCACATAAGAAAGAAGAAAACCTTCCTCCCCCTTCCTTCCTCTCTCTCTTTTTTCCTTTCTCTCTCTCTCTTTTTTCTTCCTCCCTCCTCTCTTCCTTCCTTCCTCTCTTCCTCTCCCTTCCTTCCTTCCTTTCTTCTTTCTTTCTATTACCTACCTCTCACTTGTATCTTTACAACTATCATCTATTTCTCTTTGTCATCATTATGTCTCTCTGTCCTCTCTCTCTCTCTCTCTCTTTCTCTCTCTGTCTGTCTCTCTCTTTCTCTCTCTCTCTAATTTCCTCACCCTCTCCCCTCACGTCCTCAGCCCAAACCCAGGGCTCTTTCCTCTTCATACTACCACACCCATTGCCTCAAAAGCAGGAAGTCATTTTTCCTACATTCCATTAAGTTCCACTTCTCTTTCTAAAGTGATTGATAAAGTCAGAAAACATGAGACTAATTGCTGTTAAATGGGCCAAGAAGGTGAAAAGCCTTTTCTTACAGCAAATGGCTCTCTTACCTACATAAGCAATATCTACACAATAGCTCATATTTTCCCTAACATATAATTGTCTTAACAAATTTCCAGTAAATCCCAATCAGCTCTTCAGAATTTCTTCTTAATCTGTCCTTTCAGATATCCTCAATATTTGTCAAAGTTCAAAGCCCAAGTTCTTACTTCCTTTGGGGGTTGAGAGAGAGTGTGGGAAAAGTCCAAGAGGAAGCTCATTTTCATCCCTAAAATAAAATGATCTTATCCTTAAGCATGACTTCCATTCTCTTGCTAGGATAGTTCTTATTTCTCTTAGTTTTTTTGGTAAGTCTTCTTTGAATACCCATTCAATTGCTCTGCAAGTGATCTACCTTCTCATAATATTTGGATGAGTGAAGCTATATGAATTTTGACCATAATCAGTTAAAATCTTCCTCTGTGCTCTTGCCTCTATTTGAGCACTAGATCTCAGAGGAAGCTACATTTGTGGAGCTTTGGGTGACAAATGAGGTTGGATGGCGTTTTTCTCTCTCTTCAATAATGGACAGAGAAAACATATGTGATAATAGCATTGAACATTGATAGAATTGGAGGTGAAGAGTTCAAATATGAGAAAGTTTTTTCCCCCTTGGGAATGGGAGAGAAAGTGGGAGAGACAGGGTTCCAGATTTTCATTGTCACTCCAATTCTTAGTACATAGTAATTGCTTAATACATGCTTGTTGACTGACTGACAAATGGATTGAGTTCTTGTTATGATAAATAAAATCAAAAGTTGATTTCTTGAAAAGATTGATAACATTGATGACTATTTAGTCAATCTGATTAAAAAGAAGAAGGCAGCATCTCTATTATGGAAACTTTCTCCACTAAATTAAGCAGCAACTCCTCTGTAATCTCTTTGTAAACTGCTTAGGATCTTGAGAGGTTAAGTGCTTTGGTCACTATCACATAATTCAAAGGGTCAGAGGAGGGAAGGTCTTCCTGACTCCAAAGCTGCCCCCAGCCAGATGAAGTTTTTTTTTTCAAAAAAATTCTTTTTAACTATTATTTTAATAGGATGGACAAGTAGTTATAGTCTAATACCTAGACAAGGTAAATAACTGCCTCCATGATGTGAAATCTACCCCACATTCAAGAAAAAATTTCATGTGTCTGACTGCCTTGAAATCTCTTCCATCAGAGTCACTCCTTGAGTTAAGGAATTAAAAGATACTGCACTTCTTTTCGGCATTAAGTATTACAGCTCTAACATTATATTTAAGCTTTACAACAAGCATGTGACATAAGTACCATAGGTATTATTTTAGAGATGGGGAATCTGATGGTGAGAAATTAACTTAATCATAATAGCTAACATGGGTTTCACCCTTGAAGGTTTGCAGTGTTTTTTATATGTTATTTTTCTTTTGATTTGATCCTCACAACACTGTAGGCAAAGTGCATTTTACATATTTTATATTTTTATAAAATCAGTTTTCTCATTTCTACAAATCAGGAAACTGAGGCTGAGAGTGCTTAATGGATTTGGCCAAGACACATAGCTAGTAAGTACTGGAGACAAGATTTGAACTCAGGGTTTTGTACTTCAAGTCTAGTACTCTATCTACTACTATGACACCATGTTCAGCATGGTATGATGGAAGGTCTACTAGAGTTGAAGGCTGAGGACTTGTATTCCATGGTTTTAAGTTCATGCAATTGTTCTATTCTCTAACCCACATTTCTCAATCTTTTCCACCAGATAACATGGGGGAGGGGGCTTTATCACATGCTTTCCTAAAATCTAGGTATACTATAGCTACAACATTCTCTCTATTTTATAGCCTGGTAACCCCAACTAAAGACAAAGTAAGAGTAGTCTGTCATGATCTGTCCTTGATGATACTCTGTTAGATATTTTTGTCTCCACCACTTCATTTTCTAGAATTCTGAATAACAATGCCTGTAGTAATATTAAAATTTTGCCAGAAATCAAAGTTAGGTTCACTGATTTTTGAATATTCTACTTGGTTTTTCTTTTTAAAATATCAAGATGCCATTTGTCATTTTTTTTTTAGTTCTTTGTCATGGCTCAGTTCTTTTATTTACTAATTGTGTGACTCTAGGCAAATCACTGAATCTCAGTTGCCTCATCTATTAAGTAAGGAGATGAATTTCATAGCAATCAAAGGAAGAGGAAAAGAATCATATATACAAAATGTTTATAGCAGTTGGCTCTTGTTTTTGAGATAGCAAAGATCAGGAAACTGAGAGGGAGTTTATCATTTGGGAAATGGCTAAACACATTAGGATATATGAGGGAATTCTGTTATGCTGTAAGAAATGATGAAGTGGATGATTTCAGAAAAGCATGGGGAAAATTATATGAAACTCATGCAAAGTGAAGTGAGCAGAACCAGTGGGTCAGTTTCTATGATAACAACAACATTGTCAAGACAAACAATTTGGAAAGACTGGAATTTTGATCAATGCAATGGCCAATCAATCTTAACTCCAGAGAATTCATAATGAAATATGCTAACCCTCGCCTGATAGGAAAATAGTGGACTAAAAGTATGGATTGAGACAGCCAATTTTTGGACATGGTTGACGTGAGAATTAGTTTTTCTTAACTATGCACAACTGTGTAACTGTTTAAAGATTTTGTTTTTCTTTTATTCTGGGTGGATGGGTGGAGGTAAGAAAAGAACAGTCAGATTTTCACAGATTAAAAAATAAGATGTAATTTTAAAAATGAGAGCTGAATACTTTCGCTGCCTACCCCAAATGTTATAAAGGAAAGTACTTTATAAAATTTAAAGCACAATCAAATCAAAAGTGTTTATTTGTTCCTTTATGAAACACTTTCTCCTAAGGAACTGTCTCCCACTGAGCATTTATTTACCATGGGTCTCTGTTCCTAGATATTTTGTACTTACTCCCTTCTCTACTATAGGAACTCAGTTCAAACCCCTTTAATTCAACCTTTAATTATTTCCATCCAACACCATCTAAACTAATTGATATAAATACTTCCTGCAGGATTTTTCCTTGCTTAGCAGGCCCCAGAGACCCCCAACTCTTACAAAGTCTTCCTGTCAAAATGTAGCTGTGTTCTCAAAGAGAAGTAATGCTGTTATCATCTATTAGCACTTTATGGCACATTCATTTATCAGATAAAATGATAGGATCATAGAATAAATCTGAAAGGAACCTCAGAAATTATCTAGTCTAGCACTATCATTTTTCAAATGAAGAATCCGAGGCTCAGGAAAGTAAAATGACTTGTCCACAATCATACAGGTAAACCCAGATCTTCTGGATTTAGAACCAATGCCTTTTCTATTGGAGAAGTGTCAGATATGTAGCCAAACCAGATTAAAATATAAGTGGGAGATGTTTAACAAAATAAATGAAAATATATGATGTATATAACACATAAAAATGTCATAAAACATAGACAATGTTAAGTTGTGGTTTTCCAAGTCAATACCTGGTCTCTGAAGAATCCTTATTATGGTTTAATGGCCCCTGTTTCTATTTGAGTTTGATGGCACTGTTTTACATTACCACACTGCTCAAGTTATTTATCCCAGTCTGAGGGATGTGACAAAGGAGGACTTATTTTAATGGGAAAGAGAGAAATATTTATTTTTAATAGGAGGGAAAGATCTGTCCTGGGACAAAAAGAGATATGGGGGACACTCTAGTGGAGGTCCATATGCCAAGTGACATCTTGGACCTTGTAGGGCTATATAGTGAAATTGAAAGAATAGCTAGGATTCAGTCCTGGCTCCAACACTTAACTGTGCAGCCATGGTTAAATCATGTAACTCCTTTGAGATTTAGTTTCCTCACTATAAGATGGAAACAATAATACCTGCACTACATGCCTCGTGAGGCTGTTTTGGGGGAAGTATTTTGTAAATCCCCAAGTTCAATATAAATTTGAATTACTGTTACTGTGGAGAAAGAGAATGAATACCTAAGAGGAAGAGATAAAAGGGATACAATCAGATGAGGAAGAGGGACTTTAGAAGCCAATACTGTCTTCTTTCCAAGATTTCCTGGTCTATTCCTTTCAAAAGGAATTCTGTTACTATAGTTCTGAGATTATTATTTTTACCTTATGATTCTAACTGATTTTTCTCTCATCTCTGATGTGAGATCAGCTGGAAGGGGAGAAAAGAGTTGCTGGTCTTTTCAAAGATGTGTATATTAAATTTAACATGTTAGTGACAAAACTTCCTGCCTGATTCTATTCTCTTCTGAACTTTCTCCTGCATTCTTCTTTGTTTTTAAAAAAAATTATTTCATTGATAATTTTTTTTCTTTCTTTTCTCTTTTTTGGGTAATCACATAGAAACCACCAACTATCTCCCCCCTCCCACTTCCTTTCTCAAATAGAGGTACTTCCTCATAATGAATAATTATAGTCAAGACAAATTCACACATTTAGTTGCATGGTTATTCTGCTTGTGTCTGGTTCATCACCTCTCTGGGGAGAGGTGGAAAGCCTGCTTCATCATGTGGCTTCTGATGTCCTGATTGGCTATCACCTCAGTAAGAACTCAAATCTTTGAAAGTCAGTTCCCTTTACACAAGCCTAGCAATTGTGAGAATTGTTCTACTCATCTCATTGCATCAATTCATATAATCCCTATTTACTAGAATCTTTCAAACTTGTTTCCTTCTACTTTCCATTCCATTTCATTCATATACCACAATTTATTCATCCATCCTCCAACTGATGATGGGCACCTAATTTGTTTCCAGTTCCTTGCTGCAACAGAAAGTGGTATCATAAACATGCTTGACTACTTTTGCATCTAACCCAGATCTGGCTTTAAGAATTTTCTTTTCTCCACTGACTTTTGTTACAAAATCTTTCCTGGCAAATGGAGCTTGTTGAGAATGTGAAACATTTGCTGCACTGTCCTCTTAATCCATCATCCCACAATACTGAAAGATACAAAGAGACTGGGGAGGGGGGGGCAGAGATAAAGGAAATCAATGACTATTTCCTGTTCTTTACCTTGAGATTCTGTCTGGGTTTCAGTATGTCTTCAGCAGAATAAGAAACATCGCTTCAATTCTCCATTAAAATCAGATAAAACGTAAAAGATAAGGCAGTTTCTCTTTTCAACAGAGGAGAAATCTGAGTTTTATCAGACTCACATTATGACTGGAGCCAGTGAGATTTTTCATTATGAGGATTTTGTGAGTTTTATAGGCAATTAGATACTTAATGCAGAAAATCATAAAATGTTTAGGATCAAAACAAATTCCACAAATAGAATATTAACAGTGCAGAGCCCCCCCAAAATATCATCTTATTCTTTTAACCCATAAACTACAGGGAATTTCCTCCCTAGTTTGTGGTACAAATTTCCTTTAAAAAATCTTGAATATTAAAAATATGCATACCTGGCTAATCTAAATACATGAATGAATTTGCATAATTTACCTCTCTGCTATATGAAACCAGACAGTAATTTCATTCATCTTTACAAAAGCAAGTGTCTAGACTCTATGGAAACCTCATTAATACTACTCCTTGCAGATTACCCCATAAGTTTGCTTTAATTTAAGTGACCTTTTAAGAACCACAGATTGTTTTAAGGTTGTGTAGATTTCTTCTGGCACCTAGGAAGTTGTCATGCTTTCTATGTTAGAACTCCAGGGGAAGTAACAAAGGAGTCATTCTAATAGTAAAACTTTTTAAAGGGAAAAAAAAAACTAGAATGAATAAAATAACTAAAGATGACAGTGACATTTTAAGACTGAAATATTCTTTTTTTTTCCTCTCATCTAAGTACTGATAGAATGTAAACTTTTCGAGAGCAGGTATAGTTCCATTTTTGTCCTTATATCTCCATTACCTAACAGTGCCTGACAATTAGTAGATGATTAATAAAAGGTTTGTTTGATTTATTCCTTCCTTTATAATTGTCATCTATAATAGAAAAGGGTGTTCTTCCCATTTTTAACCCCCCCAATTTTTATTTATTTTTAATCTGTTATAAAATAAGCATTGCCATAATGAGGTATAAAAAAGATGATTACACATGAAACTGCAAATCTATTATGTACAACTTGCTATTCCTTTTAAATATATAATAAAGTTATCACATAATTGTTTTTTTCTTCCCTCTCTGACCCTCCTTCTGAAAAATGACCAACATTAGACACAAATAAGTATATATAAAAATTATTCTATACATATTTCTATTTATCAGTTTTTTTCTCTGGATGCATACAGCATCTTTTTTTTTCATATATTCTTTATGCGTTCTTTGGATACTTATGATAGTACAAATGATTTATTCATTCAAAGTTGCTCCTAAAATAATATTGCTGTTACTGTATACAATGTTCTTTAGGTTCGACTCATTTCACTTTTTATTATTTTGTGCAAGTCTTTCCATGTTTTCCTTAAGTAATTGAGTTCATCATTTCTTATAGTACAATAGTAGTCCATCACAACCACATACCACAACTTGTTCAGCTATTTCCCAATTGAAAATGTAGCGCGTTGAAGAAATTAAGGCCATTTATAATCATGTGAAAAATTGTTCTAACATTAGAGAAGTGGAAATCCAGACACTTCATATCTATCAGATTGCTTGATGTGACAGAAAAGGAAAATGATAAATATTGGAGAGGGTGTGGGAACATCAGAATACTAATGCACTGATGGTAGAGTTGTGAACTGATCCAACAATTCTGGAGAGTTATTTGGAACTCTGTTCAAAGTGCTATAAAACTGTGCAATACTCTTTGATCCAGCAATATCTCTATTAGATCTGCATCTAAAAGTGATTATAAAAAATGGAAAGGGACCCACACTTATAGAAATGTTTATAGCACCTCTCTTTGTGGCAACAAAGAACTGGAAATTGAGGAGATGCTCATCAATTGGGGAATGGCTGAACCAATTGTGATACATGAATTTAATGAAATACTATTGTTTTAGAAGAAATGATGAGCAGGCAGATTTCAGAAATACCTGGAAAGATTTAACATGAACTGCTGTTGAGTGAAATGAGCAGAACCAGGAGAACATTGTGTACAAAAATAGCAACATTATGCAGATGATCAACTTTGATAGACTTTGCTCTTCTCAGCAATATAATGATTTAAGACAATTCTAAAATACTAAGGAAGGACAATGTCATCCACATCCAGAAAAAGAACTATGGAGTCTGAATGCAGATTGAAGCATACTATTTTCACTTTTGTAGTTGTTGTTGTTTTTTTCCTTTCTCATGGTCTTTCCATTTGTTTTGATTCTTCTTTCACAAATGACTAATGTGGAAATGTTTAATATAATTGTACATGAATAACCTATATCAGATTGATTGCTATCTTGGGGAGGAGTGAGGGGAGAGAGAGGGAAAAAATGAAAATCAAAATCTTATAAAAGTAAATGTCAAACACTAATAAATACATTTAAAAAAAAAGAAAAAAATGTAGCCCCCTGTAGCTTTTGTTATCCACTACTCTTTGGTGAGGGGCAGCTGGTGACATAGAAGATAGAACACAGGGCTTGATCAGGAAGACCTGAATTCAAATCTGGCCTCAGACACTTAATGTGTGACCCTAGGAGAGTCACTTACCCATATTGGCTTCCATTTCCTAATCTATAAAATGAGCTGGAGAAGGTAATGGCAACTATTTCAGTATCTTTGTCAAGAAAACCCTAAATGAGGTCATTCCATGACTGAAAACAACTGAACAGCAGCACTCTTGGGTAGATGGAGAGCTCAGACTTGAAGACAAGTCTAGTGGGTCAGTTCCTGCATCTAACATATATTGGCTGTGTTACATTGGGCAAGTCAATCCTTCATATTGGGGAGAGTAGCTCCAAGCAATCTGCATCAACGGAGGGAATTTCCTCATGGGGAATTTCCTAAAATGATGAAATAACAGATGTCCCTTCCTCACCCTCCAATCATCTTACTTTTCATTATATTTATTTGTGGCCCATTTTATCTCTCTTACCTGTATTTTGAATCCCTAGTGCCTGATTGGTACTGACAAAAACAATCATTGCTAGATTTTTTTTTTTGCCTGGAGTAAAAGCAGTTGAGCGAGTGTGTGACTGGGCATGGAATCCTGTCTTCCTTGGGTTCCGTTGTGCTAAAGGGGGTTGGTGATCTCTCCCTCACATCTTCAGGGGTTTGGGAGGAGGAGGGCCAAAGAGATGGACTATAGCATCATATAGGATGGGGGATGGGTGTGAAATGAGACTCAAGGACGAGTGGTCACTTCAAAGAGGAAGAATACTATGTCTATATTGGCATCCCGAGGCTTTGCCACGTTTATTCTATATTGGTTATGACTCCATTAATTGCCTTTCTTGTGTTTCATCTCCTATTTATAGAAGAGACCATTCCTCTTAGATATCCAACATTTCACATAGAAGTATTAATGTATAATCAAGAGAAGAAAGGGAAGATGGCTTTAATTTTGCCTCTGATGCCAGTTTAGCTTTGTACCAACAATTCATCTTACCTATATTTCAGTCTCCTCATCTATAAAATGGGTATTATAATAATAATCTAAAACTTGTCTCAGATGAGATGTATATAAAGCATTCTTAAATCTTAAAGCATGATTTATATATGTGTAACACACATATCTCAGTTATCATTACTTAGTCCTGTAGTTAGCATGATATAGCCCTCTAATGTCTGTAAAGTACTTGACATGGTCTCCTTTGAGCCTTTCAACAAACTTCTGAGGCAGATGCAATGAATATATTGTCATTCCCATTTTACAGATGATGAAACTGAGCTCGAGAGAAGTTGTGGCTTGTCGTTGCTTCCTGGGTGAGAATGATGGCCAAGTAGAGTTCAAGGATCCAAGTTCAGCCCTCTTCCTCTAACATCTGTTGTGTCAAACTAAAATAGAAACAGGGGCTACTAAACTCTACTTAAAGATCCTTGCACCTGCATATTTACTTAGAAAACCACAGTTTAACATTACATAAGGCTTACTGTATTTTTGCTCAATATTTCCCAATTTAATTTTAATCTGATTCAGCCAAGCTCAGGAGTATCATGGAGTGGGGGCTGACTTTTTGATGCTTCTTCTGTCTCATACACCTTTCCATGTGTCACCTCTCATGAGCAACCTAATGATATAGTACCAAGGATTCAGAGGCTTCAATTCTAGTCAGCATCCTAACTCTACTCCTTTGATATGTGACTGCAAGAAGTCATTTAAGCTCTTGAAGACTCAATTTCTTCAATCAGAAAATAAGAACAGGGTCACAAAGAGTTGGACATGACTGAAAACTAAACAACAACAAAATATTTGCACCATCTGCTTCCCAGACACTAAGGTGGTTGTGAGGAGAAAATGAGATAATGTATGATAATGTACTTTGTTAACCCTAAAAAGTTATATATAGAGGGCAGCTAAATGGTTTGGTGGAGAGAGCATGGGCTTTGAAGTTGGGAGGACCTGAGTTCAAATTTGACCACAGACATTTGACACTTACTAGCTGTGTGACCCTGATCAAGTCATTTAATGGAAAGGAAGGAAAGGAAGGAAAAAGAAAGGAGAAAGGAAGGAGAAAGGAAGGGAAGGAAAGAGAAAGGAAGAAGAAAGAAAGAAAGAAAGAAAGAAAGAAAGAAAGAAAGAAAGAAAGAAAGAAAGAAAGAAAGAAAGAAAG
>JAJPUD010007387.1:79129-101090 GCA_023553655.1 Myrmecobius fasciatus | reverse complement strand
TATCCCTTTTCTACCTCTAATTTCTTTTTCAGTTTATCATATCATAATAATCATAAAATCACAATAAACATATCATAATCATAAAATCACAGTAATTGTATCATAATCACAATGTAATAATAGATTCATAAAATCAACCCTTATTCTATAAGTATCTATAACATAAATATAGTTCTCAAGAGTTATTTTTTCTTGTTACCTTTTTATGTTTCTCTTGTGTTCTGTGTTTGTAGATCAAATTTTTTGTTCAGTTCTGGTCTTTTCAGTAGAAATAGGTGAAATTCTCTATATCATTGAATGACCATCTCCTTCCGTGGAAGATAATGCTCATTCTAGCTGGGTAACTTATTCTTGGCTGTAATCCAAGTTCCTTTGCCCTTTGGAATATCTGATTCCAGGCCCTTCCATCTTTCAAAGTAGAAGCTGCTAGGTCCTGTGTGATCCTAATTGTAGCTCCCCAATATTTAAATTGTTTCTTTCTGGCTTCTTGTAATATCTTTTCCTTGGTATGATAGTTCTGGAATTTAGCCACGATATTTCTGGGGGACTTAATTTTTGGGTTTCTTTCAGGAGGTGATCGGTGGATTGTTTCAAGGAGTATTTTGCCTTCTGGGTCTAAAATATCAGGGCAGTTTTCTTTTATGATTTCCTGGAAGATAGTGTCTAGGTTCTTTTTTTCATCATGGCTTTCAGGAAGCCTTATACTCCTTAGATTGTCTCTCCTAGATCTATTTTCCAGGTCAGTTGTTTTTCCTAGGAGATATTTCATGTTTTTTCTCTATCTTTTCATTTTTTTGTTTTTGTTTGACTGATTCTTGAAGTCTTGATGAGTCATTCATTTCCAATTGTTCGATTCTAATTTTTAATATCTTATTTTCTTCAGTTACTGTTTTTAGTTCCTTTTGTAATTGACCATTTACATTTTTTGTTCATTGCATTCTTTTTCCATGTTTTCTATTTTATTTTGCAGTGATCTCATTTCGTTTCCCCATGTTTCTTCTAACTCTCTTTTAAGATTTTTTATGCAATCTTCAAAGAAAGCCTTGTGACATGGAGACCAGTTTATGTCTGTCTTTGGGGCTTTTTCTGGAGTTGCTTTACCTTTAGGGGCCTCAGGATTTGAGGTCTGTTCTTTCCTCTCTCCATAAAAATTGTCTATGGTGAGAGCTCTTTTTGGTTTTTTATTCATTTTTTTTAAACGATGTGAGGTCTGTTGAAGGCAAAGGTGGGACAGCTGCTTTAATTTGCCCTGGGGCAGTTCTGCTGATTGAGTTATTTCAGGAATTGGGCAGTTCTGCTGATTGAATTATTTGTGGTGCTGATCAGTCCTGCTGATTGATTGATCTCCCTAGGGTGCTGTGTAATGGCAGCTAGGTCCCATGCTCATCAGGGGTTCAGTGGTTCACAATCAACCCCCTACAAAAGGCAGACCCTCCAAACCACCTGCCCACAATCAGGACAGATTGGCCCAAGAGGCCCCCAGAAGACTCCCAGGTGTGTGAAAAGCACAATGTTCCCACTCCTTTTCTGACTCCTGTTCCAGCTCCCTGCTCCAGTTCCCTGCCCTGGTCTCTCTATGCTGCAGTCTGGGTTCAGCAGACCACCCCCCTGCCCAATTAAAACATTCCTGTTTTGAAGTTCTTCCAGAGTATTCTTCTAGAATCATGTAGTCCTCCAGATATTGTGGATTTTTTTGCTTCAAAATCAGTCTAGAGGCTTCATATGTTGTTGGTTTGAGGGAAGGTTAGAGGAGGTTACAGAGACTCCTGTCTGATCTCTGCCACCATGGCTCCACCCCTGGAAGTCTCCTCAGGCTTTGTTTTAAAAAGGTAATTTTAGCATAAATCATATAAACAATATTATTGTCCAGGAGAGGGACTGGATGCAGGGACACCAATTTCAGGTAATTGCAATGCCCCAAGAAAGAAATTATTAAGACATGAACTAGCTGTGATTAGAGAAAAGACCTCTGATGTGATAAATTATTTGAAATTAGAAAATACATAGCAATAGGGTGAGGGGAAAGGAAGAATCAAGGATAATGACACATTTAACAAACCTGAGTGATTAAAGAGATAGTGGTACTTTGGGTAGAAATAGGGAAATTTAACAAGGGGAGAAGATTGTAAAGGGGTGTATGTGGGCAAGAGGTAAAGATGTTAGATCCTAATTTCCATTTTAGTGCATTTAGTCTTTTCACTACTCTTTCTAATTAGGTGTTAGTCCATATATGACTGGTTAAGGATTGGGGGAGGGGGTTGGTGGTGTGTGTATATGTGTATCTATGTGTGTGTGTGAGAGAGAGAGTGAGAGAGAGAGACAGACTGACAAACTGCCACAGAGAGAGACAGAGACAGAGACAAAGAGAGATATCATATAGGAATAGGGAAATCTATCCAAATAGTCTGTTTTTAAACAGCTAAAGAGGTGACAGAAACAGGAACTAATTTATCACACTGACACAAGATGGTCAAAGTATGAGTGCACTTGACCCAGCTTTGGGAATGGGAACAGAAGGACAGCAGTTGAGGGACAAGACCACTTGTGCATCATCAGAAACCAATTAAACTGTTCAATTTGAGCAATCTTTGTTATAGAAGTAATGAGGTTGGATCCTTCAATATAAAAGGGGTGGATGTAGATAATTTAATCCAAATTTCCTGTGATGGTCCCAGCCTGACAAAAGTTGGACTGACAGAGTAGGAGCAGCAGAGAGTCTGTTCTTGAGTCTGTACTGATAAGCCTATGCTCACCTTTTCTGTGATGAGGTAACCAATCTGTCCCCAGAAGGGAAACAGGATGAATTAAAAATTACAATTTTTATAATTACCATTTCCATGTCCCTTGACCATCATTAGCTTAATTAGGAGATCAGGTCTTTGGAATCAGTTGACCTCTAAATAGGCAATATTTAAGGAAGATGTCTCTAAGAATTCTGTAGCTTGTGAGCCAAAGGAGAACTAATTGGAAACCCAAGATGACTAATGTTGCAGTACACCTGAGACACCTATATCAAAAACTATTTTCAGAAATTAGATATGGAAGTGTAACAACTTTGCTGACCCAACATGATTCATAAAGAAATGTGTATTTTAAAAATTAATGTATAATGTATGTGCATATATATGTATAATGTATATACATGTATAACCAGAAAAAAAATATACAAAATATTTTTTTAATTTAAAAATAAACAAAACTTGAGGAAACATTGAATTAGAGGAAGAAGAATGACTATAGTAGTAAGAAAAGGAACTCAATTATTTTAAAGCAGACACTTGGATGTTTGGGACATTTTTATAGTTTAAAAAGAATTAATAGAAATGAATGAGAACTAAATTTATCTGACCACACTGAAATTATTTCTTCTTCATTCACTGTTTCCTACCCTCATTCAAAGGGAGAAAACAATACAAGTGATCCTGAAGTAACAAGCACACATTCCTTCTTAAATTCATAAGCCTAATGTGGATTTTTGTACTTCAATAGGGACATAACAATGACAAAAATTTGGCAAAATTCAATCAAGGTGATTCCCACATAGATTTCCAACAGATTGTTGTCTAGGACAAACAATAGGCAAAAGGATTTTTCCAAAGATTACAGATTATAAAAAATATAATTTTGCTCACCTTTCCAATGAGTGAGGTGGGACTAGAAAGAGGGAGAGAATTTAGAATTCAAAATTTTTAAAAATGTTGAAATAAAAAAAATTTAAAATAAAATAAAATAGTGCAACATTGCTCTCCACAGCAAAAGACATGTTAATGTTTTCCTGAAATACAATTAGATTGTAGGATATAATCCAGAAAGGGATCATCATTATTTCAGAATTTGTGGTTTCAAAGAGAATGCTTGATTGTAATGGAAGAATTAATGTAGAGGCAAGCAAAGAGGGACTGAGCAGACATGAACTGAGGGCAAGGAAAAGAGCTGACTTGAAGCTCAGTAATAATCTCATTGGCATCAATCTATTTTCCATATCACCAATTTTTTTTTGCATTTTTCTTCTTTCTATATTTTTTGTGAGGCAGTTAGGTGGTGTAGTGGAAAAAGCACTCATCTTCCTGATTTCAAATGTGTCCTCAAAACTTTGCTAGCTATGTGATCCAGATAAGTTATTTAATCCTGTTTGCCTCAGGCATTACCTTTCATTGCATCTATAAAATGAGCCTGAAAAGAAAATGGTAAACCATTCCAGTATCTTTGTCAAGAAAACCCAAAATGGGATCTTGAAGAGTTAGATGTAATTGAACAGCAGCAGCATTTGTGTGTGTGTGTGTGGGTGTGTGGGTGGGTGGGTGGGTGGGTGGGTGTGCACTCATGCTCCTGTGGGGGTGGGGAGTATACTCAGCAATACTTTTTTTTTCATTTTTTTAAACTATCTGTGTTTACTTCCATCTAACTTCCCATGTCTTGTGGTCAGCAGTCTAATTGTATTCTAGACAGATATTAACAATCTCTTCTTGGTGGAAGGGGTGCATTGAAGTATTATTTTATTTTTATCCCATTTTTAAATTTTCTTATTTATTTTGACATTTTAAAATTTTTTATTTCTATATTTTCTCCCTCCTTCACCCTTTAAGAAGGTGAGCAATACATCTACTATCCACATGAAATAATGCAAAATGATTCTCATATTAGCCAAAACATTTATATTTCTAAAAATTAATTTGCAATATGATTACACATGCACAATACATTAAGGTATACTTAGAACCAAAAGATTCTTCTCCCTGTAACTCAAGGATATTTTTCCTTGCCAGAGAAGAAGCCTGGTGATTTTTTGATAGTGGCAAAAGACAACAGGTACTTTCATTCCAAAGGTGAGACTTGAAGTCAGGTATATTTGTCAGACACTAAATAGCTTGTGATCCTGGACAAGGTCACTAACATCTCTTAGTCTCAGTTCCTTCATATAACAAATAAGAAGATTGGTCTTAATGACACCACCTCCCCCCAGGTTCCTTACAACTCCATTTTGATACTATGATTTTTCCATCATTCTAAACCAAGGACTATGCACAGTTCAGGAAATACTTTGTTATGATCACCATATATATATTTTGCTGGACTGATTCCATGACTTCATTTCAACTGGAACTCTGGAGGATAATGTAACATTTAGTCTACACAACACTGAATTCCCAAAATGAGAATAAGAGGGATTAATTGGACCAAAAATAAACAAATAAAAAATCAACAACCAAGATAGCTCAATGTTTAATTACTAATTAAATATATAATTAATTAATTGTATATATAGGCAATATATATATATATATGTATATATATATATATATAGATATATAGATATATATCTTCCCAAGTTTCCCACTAAAAGTTAATAGTAGAATCATTTTTTTAAAAATTCTGAAGCTGTGATTATTATCGTCTTAAATTCTTAAGTAAAACACTTGAGAATATCTCAAAGAAGGCCTATGTGCTATTTTTATTAAAAAAAAAAAGGGCAAGATAGGCAGGGAATTTCTATGGCAAGCAGAGATGGTAGCAATGAAAAGTCAGAAGGGACCACCAGAGAACCATTTCCTAGGACTAGTGAAAATAGAGTAAAATCATAAATTTTAGGAAACCTCTGGTACTATTGCTGTTAGAAGTTAATAACTGTTTAATGTGTTATACAATCTTACACACATTAAGAATTATTCTGAAAATAAGGTTAGATATGTATAAAGATACATATTATGGGTAGCTAGTTGGTTCAGTGAATAGAATGCTGGGCCCATAGTTAGGACAATTCATTTTTCTGAGTTCAAACCTAGCCTCAGACACTTACAAGCTATGTGACCCTGGAAAAGTCATTTTACCCTACTTGCCTCAGTTTCTCATCATAAAATGAACTGGAGAATGAAATAGTAAATCACTCTAGTATCTTAAATAAGAAAACCTCAAATGAAGGTCATGAAGAGTTGAAAACAACTGAACAAAAAGAATACATATGTACATCAAAAACTAGGAGCTGCTTTGAGACATAATAAAAAGCACTACTATGTTTTTAATAAATAAATATATATTTAAGCTCACAAAAGTTTATATTTCATTCCCTGAAAATATTTAATTAGGGATCAGATAGAGTAAAGATTCAAAGTCTCTGCCTCTAGTGACATTAATGCATTGTTGATATGATGAGAGATTTTCATACTTTTCTTAGAACAAGTATAGAAAAGGCTTATTCTAATTCAACATGCTTTGGCTTAATATAAAACAAAAAAGAAATCTCTGTGAATTTCAAGTATGGTAGCATATTCTTATGAATAGTTTTAGGGCAATAAGAGAAACTTGACATGGTCCAAAACAATGCATACATTACCATTTATTCTTAAAAAAAATCAAGTTCCAAATAGCTAATTTTAGTGTAGATGAAAAATGTTCTTCCATACCCATCTCTTGCCTTACTTAGGTAAGATGACTGGTCATTATCATCATGCTACTAAGTTTATATAAGAAAGTTTTATAGGCTAATACATATGTTTATAGCTAAAGGATTTCTATTTTCATCTGCTATAACTGCCCATTTCATCAATAATACTTTAAAAAGAAAATGGAAAAAAGGAATGAAAAGGAGCTCCTTAAAATTATATATAAATTTAAATACTATAAAGTACACATATTTTTGTATATATTATATAAAAATTTAAATACTATACAATAAATGTATAACATAAATATATAAATGTATATGCTCTAAATGGCCTCTGGTAAGAGTGGAAGAAAAACCCAGAGGGAGTAACAGGCAAGTACCTCAAGAACAGAAAAAAGATAACATGAAGGTATAAAGATTCAAGACCATATAAACATGGATGTTTTCAAATATTTGTAGAACTGTTATGTAGAAGTTAGGTTTGATGTAGACTCTTTCTTCCCAGAAGACAGAACTAGGAGCAATGAGTGGAAACTGCAGAGAGGAATAGTAGGTTTGATGTCAGATATTCACCACTATAATGGAGTGGATTGAGCACAGAATCCTAGACTTGCCATACAGATAATAATGTCTTTCAGAATGCATCAAACCTCAATATATGGCAATCTCTTACAAGAAATCCGTAATAATTTAGTTTTGCCTGAGAAAACAAAATGGATGAACAGTATTTATTGCTCAAAGTCAGCTTTCACTTGGATAGATTCCCTGTAGAGTATATCCAAAAGTATCTATATCTAAAACACACAATAGTGAAGAACAATGAATCTGGCCTAGAACTAAATCGAAGAATGGTTTGAGTTTCTTGGGAGAAATTGAAAAGTCATTTTCACCATTACCAAGCTGTCCTTAAAAGCAGAGTTCCATCTTTTCAACACTAATAATTTGTCATTATTGTTATCTGGTAGCAAGACATGAAATACCACTGCCTCTGAAGAACTAAAAATAACATGGCCCAGAGTAAAAATAGAAAGGAACATGATGGATGTGAACAGGCTTTAACAGCCAATAAGGAAAACCAAAGAAAAACAGGAATTAAGGATGCCATCAAATGTTCTGGGTTTTAATGCATGGCAAATAATTTAAGATTATAGCATTTGGGAGATGCCAGTAATCAACCTCTAATAGACATTCTGCATTTCCCTACCATGCAGGTAGGAGCTACTTTTTGAACTTTTGGGGTGATATTGAAATTGAAGTTAAGGAATTCTGTAATGATCCCTGATAGAATTAAGGAAGGTTAGAGAGGGATTGATTTGAGGGAAAAGATAATGAATATCCTTTTGCATATGTTGAATTTGAAATGCCTATGAGGTTTTGAGTACAAAATGTCTAATAATTAGCTCACGCTAAGATCTGGAGCTCAGGAGAGAGTCTAAAGGTAGATATATAGATCTGGTAATCATATGAATAGATAAAATAATTGAACTCATAAGAGATTGATGTGATCACCAAGTTAAAAAAAATAGATAGAAAAGAGAAGCAGGTATCAGAGAAAGCCTTAGAATACATTCATTGTTAGTAGATATGATACAGATGAACACCAGAAAAGAAGATGAAGGCATGATTAGAAAACTAAGAGAAAAAACAAGGGAGAGAGAACTATCATAAAAGCTGGAAGAGAAATCCAGAAAGAAAGAACATCTAAAATAAGGTGTATCAATTTTATCAAACACTATACAGAAGTCAAGAAGGATGAGGTTTGAAAAATGTCATTAGAGTACTCAGAGATTTGGGTCACATAAGATTTTCTTCCATAGACCATTACAGGTAGCATTGGAAGGTAAAAGAGTTAGTAATACAATCCAAGAATAACCTATTCAGAAAAACTGAATATAATCCTTCAGAAGAAAAACAATGAGCATTTATTAAAAGACAGAATTTTCAAGAATTACTAATGAAAATATCAGAGCTAAATGGAAATATTTACTTTCAAAACACGATTCAATAGAAGGATTAAAAAGAAGAAAAAAAAACAAAAAAAATCAAGAAGTTCAATAAGATTAAATTATTTACTTTTCTATGTGGGAAGATGATACAAAATGTAAATTCTAAAATCTTGATCATTATTAGGTCAGTTAAAAGGATTCTACATAGACAGAAGACATGGGATTGGGTTACCTTTACTTGATATTAAAAAAAAAAAAAATGAAGGGGCAGCTAGGTGGCTCAGTGGATAGAGCACCAGCCCTGAAGTCAGAAAGACCTGAGTTCAAATCTGGTCTCAGACACTTAACATTCCTTAGCTGTGTGACCCTGGGCAAGTCACTTAACCTCAATTGTCTCAGCAAAAAGCAAAAAAATAAATAGATAGATGGATAAATGGATAAAAAAGAAGAATGGCCTGGGCAAAAAGAAGAAGAGTAGGGGATTATCTTCTATAAAAGATACACCCCCCCCAAAAAAAGAGATTTTACAATGGAGGGGAAAATGGGAAGAAAAGTACAACAGACAAACCTCACTCAAATTTAAAATGGTTAAGAGAGGAAATACAGAAGCATACACATTCAATTGAGTATGGAAGAATATAAACAGAAGAAAATAAAATAGAGGAAAATGCAGAATTAATAATCTTAATTGGGAATATGAATGGGATGAATTAACCCATAAAATGTAATCACATAGGGAAAATGGATTAGAAACTAGAATCCACCAATAATTAAACTGGGGGTAGGGAACCTCAACTTTTCCCTCACAGCTAGATAAATCTAATCACAAAATAAATAAGAAAAAAGTTATGGAGATGGAAAAACCTGGAAAGACTTATTTGAACTAATGCAAGAAGTAAGGAGGACCAGTAGAACATTATGAACATTCTAACAATGATCAACTATGAAAAACTTGGTTACTTTGATCAAGACAATAATCCAAGACAATTCCAAAGCACTCATATTGAAAATTGCTATCTACCGCTAGCGAGAGAACTGATAAACTCTGAGTACAAATTGTAGCTTACTTTTTAAAATTTATTTTTCTTGTGGCTTTTACATGTTTTTTTTTTAATTTTTGTTTTTGTTTTTTATAATGGGCAATATGGAAATATGTTTTGCATGGCTAATATTTAAAATTGATGTATTTTTTCCCTTCTCAAGAGATAAGAGAGGAATGAGGAGGGAAAAAAATTGGAACTGAATATTTTAAATAAATGTTTAAAAATTACATGTAATGGGGAATAATAAAATTTAAAAATATATTAAAAAGAAAAAAAAATTGGGGTGGATCCAAGATGGCAGAGAAAAGACAGGAACTCCTGAAAGCCCTCACCCAAACTCTTCATTCTATAAGTAATGCTCTAAAATAATGAAGAGATAAAACTATAATTCTTTGTAGATTCTTTGATAGTATACCTAGAGAATCCTAGGGAATCAATCAAAAACCTTCTTAAAACAATTAACAACTTTAGCAAAATTACAGGATACAAAATAAACCCATACAAATTGTCATCATTTCTTTATGTCTATCTATAGATAATAGTATAAAAAATTAGGAGAACAAGGGATAGTTTACCTATCAGATCTTTGGAGGAGGGAATTTATGCTCAAATTGATGTCCAAAGAACTAGACAGCATTATGAAATGCAAAATGGATAATTTGTATTACATTAATTTTAAATGTTTTTACACAAATAAAATATATACAGCCAAGATTAGAAAGGAGACAGAAAAATGGGGGGAAAGTTTTATACTAAATGTTTCTGAAAAAGGGCTCATTTCTAAAATATAGGAAGAATTGACTAAAAATTATAAGAATTCAATCATTTCCCAATTGATAAATGGTCAAAGGATATGAACAGAAAATTTTCAGATGAAGAAATGAAAGCTATCTATAGTGATATGAAAAAAATACTCCAAATCACTATTGATTAGAGAAATATAAATTGAAGCAAACTTACACATCAGATTGGCTAAGATGACAGGAAAATATAATGATAAATGCTGGAGAGGATGTGGGAAAACTAAGACACTAATGCATTATTAATGAAGTTGTGAAAAAATGCAACCATTCTTTAAAGCAATTTGAAACTCTGCCTAAAGGACTATTAAATTGTTCATACCCAGCAGTACCACTACTAAGATATCCCCAAGAAATCATAAAAGAGGAGAAAAGACCCACACTGGCAAACATATTTTTAGCAATTCTTTTTGTAGTGGGAAGGAAAGAAAAATGAGTAGATGCCCAACAATTAGGGAATTGCTGATTAAAATATGGTATAAGAAGGTGATGGAATATTAATTGTTCTATAAAAAATGATCAACAAACTGATTTTAGAACGATCTGGAAAGATTTACCACACTGATGCTGAGTGAAGCAAATAGAACCAAGAGAAAAACATAGTACACAGTAATAGGAGGATTTAGCAATGACCAACTATGATAGTTTTGGTTCTTCTTAGTGGTTCAGAATCCAAAGCAATCCCAATAAACTTTGGATTGAAAAATGCCATTCACATACAGTGAGAGAATTAAGGAGCCTGGATGTAGGTCAACACATACTATTTTCACGTATGTTTTTCTTGTGCTTTTTCCTTTTTGTTCTGATTTTTCTCTCCCAACATGATCCATATGGAAATATGTAAAAAATGAATGCATATATGTAACCAAAAATTATTTTTACATATAACTGGGGAAAATAAAAATAAGAAAAAAAAAGAGGAAAAAAAGATGATATTTAGATTTTTGATGATCATTTTCTGATTGTTATTGTGATATTGTCTCTCTTGAATCTATTTTCCAGATCAGTTGTTTTTCCCATTATTTTACATTTTCTTCTATTTTTTTTTTCATTCTTTGGAATTTACTTGCTTGATTCTTGATGTCCCAGGAAACCATTAGTTTCCACTTGCACAATTCTAATTTTTAATGTATTGTTTTCAAGCTTTTGTACTTTCTTTTGCCTTTGGCCATTTGTACTCTTTAAGGAGTTTTATTCAGTGGATTTTTATATGTCCTTTTACATTTGACAAATTCTACTTTTTAAACAATTGTTTTCTTTTTCCAAAACAACGACTTTTTTCCCCTAAAATTTTCTTGCATCATTCTCATTTCTTTTCTCAATTATTGTTCTATTTCTCTTATATGATTTTTAAACTTCTTTCTGAAATATGCACTGAATTCTTTTTTGGCTTGAGGGCATTTCCCATTTTTCTTTGAGGTTTTGCTTATAGGCGTTTTGATATTGTTGTCCTTTCCTGAGTTTTTGCCTTTATCTTCCCTGTCATCATAATAACTTTCTATGTTTAGATTCTTTTTTTGTTATTGTTTATTCATCTTTTTTCACTTTTTCTCTTTCTTTTAGATTTGACTTCTGCTCCTGGGGTAGAAGGGACTCAAGATTCTTGTGACAGAGGGTGCAGGTATTATCTATTTACCTGGTGTTGCACTAAGGTTTCTTGTGACTGGTGCTGTGCTTTGAGGCTGGGTGAGAAGGGTTTTGGTGCTTCTGGAGTCTTTAGGGATCTAGCACCTGATGCTGATAGTGGTAGTGTCTGGCATGTGCAGGAGCCAGTGAGGATGTTTTCTGCATTTCCCCAGGGTTACACTTAGGTCTGGCCCCTGGCAGCTATCTATTTGCCCATGGCTATGCTAAAGCACATGTGGAAGGACTGCTTCCTGTTTGCTAAGGCAACAGTAGGTCAACGGTTATATATTTGTCTGAAGCATTTAAGAGTCTGGCTACTGGAGGTTGGATCTTTGCCCAAGGCTATGCTGAAGCATGTTATGGTATTCAGAGCTGTGTAATTTGCCCATTCCCCTGCCTATGCTTAAGTAAAATAGTCAGTGGTGGTATTGCTGTTTGTCTGTTCCTATGGACTAAGGCTCATTATCTACCACTGCTTTGCTGAGTTACAGTGTGCAGCTGGCTTGCTGGGACACTTCCTGTCCTGCACTTCTCTCCCCTTTTACCCAGTTAAAACAAACTTTTCTTGTCATTCTTCCAAATTTCATGGCTCAAAGACTGTTTCCTTCTATCTTTTTGGTGGTTCTATTATTCCAGGATTTGTTTCAAGGTGCTATTTTATGGTTAGTTGGTAGTGAGTATGGAAGTGTTATGTTTATTTATTACTTATTGTGTCATCATGGCTCCTGGAAGATTTGATATGGGTTATTTTTTGGAATCCCAGATTTAAAAGAAAGAAAAAATAATAGATAAAAGTCTTTATGAAGTATGAGTTGACCAAGGGGAAGGGAATCAATAGGAATAATGGATCTTAAAAACTCAAAGGACTATGTCTGAAGACATTGGATGATTATGACCCAAGAGCATACTTGATGTTATTGCCAGCCCTATTGCTAAAAGCCCACCAGTCTGAAGAAGAGACTGAGTACTATTTCCCAAAAAACAATCTCTCATTCTGAAAAGTGGGCTTAAAAAAAAAAAAAACATGTTTTTGAAATTTGTCACTGCTGCGTGTGCCTTGAGATCTCAAGATATTATAAAATATTTCTCATCTATAAATAAATTTTCTCATCAATAAAATAAAGAATTAAAAAAAAAAAGGATTCTCACCATAGACAGCTTTTATGGAGAGTGAGAAGAACAGACCCCAGATCCTGAGATTCATAAAGGTAAAGCAACTCAAGAGGAAATCACAAAGGGAGACATGACATGGTCCCGATTTCATATGGCTTTCCTGGAAAATTGCATAAAGAATCTCAAAAAAGCTAGAAGAAAAATGGGGGAATGAATTGAGATCATTGCAAGAAGGGTATAATGCCCTACAAGAGAGATATGAAGAAAACACCAATTCACTGAAAAACAAAATTGGTGAAAGGGAAAAGACTGCAATGAACAAAAAAATTAAATTGGCCAGTTACAAAAGAAACTAAAAAAGGTAACTGAAGAAAATGATACATTAAAAATTAGAATTGAACAAATGGAAGTGAATGACTCAGTAAGACGGCAAGAATCAATCAAACAAAAACAAAAAAATGGAAAAAAATAAATAAAATATGAAATATCTCCTAGGAAAAACAACTGACCTGGAAAATAGATCTAGGAGAGACAATCTAAGGATTATTGGACTTCCTGAAAGCCATGATGAAAAAAAGAACCTAAACACTATCTTCCAGGAAATCATGAAAGAAAACTGCCCTGATGTTTTAGAAGCAGAAGGTAAAATCATGGTGGAAAGAATTCACTGAACATCTCCTGAAAAAGACCCCAAAATTGAATCCCCAAGGAATATTGTGTTTAAATTTCAGGATTATCGCAGGAAGGAAAAGATATTGCAAGCAGCTAAAAAGAAATAATTCAAATACCAAGAAACTGTAATTAGAATCATCCAAGATCCATCACCTTTCATATTAAAGGATAGAAGGGCCTGGAATCAGATATTCTGAAAGGCAAAGGAACTTGGATTACACCCAAGAACAAGCTATCCAGCTAGAATGAGCATTATGTTCCAGGGAAGAAGATGGACATTTAATGATATAGGTGAATTTCACCTATTTCTAATGAAAAGACCACATCTAGACAAAAAAACTGACCTCCAAACACAGAACTCAAAAGAAGCATAAAAAGGTAAAAAGAAAAGAAATCTTGAGAACTATATTTCTATTATGGGTATACTTAAAGAATGGGGATATAATCTGATTTTACTTAGATAATATGAAAAAGAAAGTACAGATAATAGGGCTATCATACTGGAAAAAGAGAGAAAAGGAGGTAAAATAAGATTTTAAAAAAGGAGGTGAAAATAAGGTAAAATCTGATGAAAAGACAAAGAAAACCTAATATAATTGAGGGAAAGAAGGGAGGGGGATGAGTATTGTGTGAATCTGACTCTCATCAGATTGGGCTCTAAAAGAGTATATCAGACACATTTGGTTTCACAGAGAAACTTGTCCCTCCTTATAGGGAAGTGGGAGAAAAAGGAAAAAAACAAAGGGATAGTTTAGTAGAAGGGAAAAGAGAAGAATTAAGGGAAACATGTAAAAAAGGGGGTGGGGCTCTAAAGAGAGGGGAACTGTTTGAGGGAGGTGATCGTCAAAAGCAAAATACTGGGGAAGGGGGAAGGGAAAATAGGAAAGGAGAGAAAAACATAACTTTGGGTAAATAAGATGGCAGGAAATACAGAATTAGCTATTTTAACTGTGAATGTGAATGAGATGAACTCTCCCATAAAACGGAAGTGGATAGCAGACTGGATTAAAAGCCAGAATCCAACAATATGTTGTTTACAAGAAATGCATCTAAAACATAGTGCAGGTAAAGGACTAGAGGAGACTCTATTATGCTTCAAGTGAACAAAAAGAAGCAGGGGTACAATCCTGATCTCAGATCAAGTAAAAGCAAAAATAGATCCAATTAAAAGAGATAAGGAAGGAATCTATATTTGACTAAAAGGTATCATAGATAATGAAGCAATATCAATATTAAACATATATGCACCAAGTGGTATAGCATCCAGATTCCTAGAGGAGACGCTAAGAAAGATGCAAGAAGAAATAGACAGTAAAACTATACTAGTGAAGGATCTCAACCTGGCTCTTTCAGAATTAGATAAATCAAATCACAAAATAAATAAGGAAGAAGTTAGGGAGGTAAACAAAATGTTAGAAAAGTTAGGTATCATACATCTTTGGAGAAAATTGAATGGAGACAAAAGGGAGTTTACTTTTTTTTCAGTGATTCATGGAACTTATGCAAAAAATGACCATGTGTTAGGGCATAAAAACATCAAAATCAAATGCAGAAAGGTAGAAATAGTAAATGCATCTTTTTTAGATCATGATGAAATAAAAATCACATGCAATATAATGCTAGAAGAAAATAGGCCAAAAATTAATTGGAAATTAAATAATCTAATCCTAAAGAATGAATGGGTGTACAAGCAAATTATAGACACAATCAATAATGTCATTCAGGAGAATGACAATAATAAGACAACATACCAAAATTTGTGGGATATGGCCAAAGCAGTTATAAGGGGGAATTTTATATCTCTAGATGCTTACTTGCATAAAATAGAGAAAGAAGATCATTGAATTGAGCTTACTACTAAAAAATACTAGAAAAAGAACAAATTAAAAACCCTCAATTAAATACCAAAATGGAAATTCTGAAACTAAAAGGGGAGATTAATAAAATTGAAAATAAGAAAACTATTGAATTAATGAATAAAATTAAGAGTTGGTTTTGAGCAAAAACCAACAAAATAGATAAGCCTTTACTTAATTTGATTAGAAAACGGAAAGAGGAAAATTAAATTGTTAGTCTCAAAAATGATAAGGGAGAACTTTCCACCAATGAAGAGGAAATTAGAGTAATAATTAGGAGGAGTTTCTTTGCCCAACTTTATGCCAATAAATTTGATGATCTAAACGACATGGAGGAATATCTACAAAAAAATATAGATTGCCCAGGTAAACAGAAGAGGAAATAAATTATTTATATAGCCCCATTTTAGAAAAAGAAATTTACCAAGCTATTAATCAAGTCCCTAAGAAAAATCTCCAGGGCCAGTTAATTTACATGTGGATTCTACCAAACATTCAAAGAACAATTAATTCCAATGCTATATAAACTAGTTGGGCAAAGAATACTGATGCAAAAATTTTATATAAGATTGTAGCAACGAGATTACAGAAAGTTATCTCCAGGATAATACATCTTGACCAAGTAGGATTTATACCAGGAATGCAGGGCTGGTTCAATATCATGAAAACTATCAGCATAATCATTTATATCAATAACCAAACTAACAAAAACCATATGATTATCTCCATAGATGCAGAAAAAGCATTTGATAAAATCCAACACCCATTCCTATTAAAAACACTGGAGTATAGGAATAAGTAGGCTTTTCCTTAAAATGATCAGTAGCATCTATTTAAAACCATCAGCAAGCATCATTTGTAATGGTGACAAACTAGAACCATTCCCCATAAGATCAGGAGTAAAACAAGGCTGCCCACTGTCACCATAAGTATTTAATATTGTATTAGAAATGTTAGCTTTGGCAGTAAGAGAAGAAAAAAGAGATTAAAAGAATTGAATAGGTAATGAGGAAACAAAATTATCACTTTTTGCAGATGACATGATGGTATACTTAGAGAACCCTAAAGACTCAACTAAAAAACTGCTAGAAACAGACCGGGGGTGGAGCCAAGATGGCGTAGTGAAAAGGTGACTTTCTGCCTCTCCTCCGATCTTCTCTCAAATCAACAATAAAATAAGCCTCCGAACTGATCTTTAAGTCAACGAACTCAGAAATATTTGGGCACAGCTCTCTGGATAACTTCATATCAAGTTAGTCGAACTCGGACAGAGAGATAAATAGACGACAACTGCTCAGGCCGGAAGTGAGGGTGGGACTCAGCTCAGCTCATCCTGGAAGAAATTCCAAACTCCAAACTCCAAATTCCAAACACCTGGAGTTTATCTGAGGCACTCGGGACACTCTGCCCTGATTGGGGGCAAGTGTTCTGGCAGACTTGCCTTGTTTAAGGAGTAATTCGGAATTAGTCCTAGCCCCCACCGGCCCAGCACCTTAAGTCAACTCACCAAAGTGCCCCAGGGCAAAGCTTTTTGCAGCCGCCGCTTTTTTTTTCCCTACCTTAAAGAGATATCGACACTGTCTAAAAAAAAAAAATATGATGAAGAAGCAAAAGAGAGCTCTCACCATAGACAGCTTCTATCAAGGCAAAGAAACGACCCCAGAGCCAGAGGTTCCTTTAGACAAAAATCCAGAGAACATCAGCCAGGACCATCACTGGTCCCCTTTTCAAAAGGCCTTTCTGGAAGACTGCATAAAGAACCTCAAAAGAGAGCTGGAGGATAAGTGGGAAAATAAACTGAAATCAGTGCAAGAAGGATATGATGCCCTGCAAAAGAGATATGAAAAAGACACCAATTTATTAAAAAATAAAATTAGTGAAGTGGAAAAAGAGTGCAATGAACAAATTGGCCAGTTACAAAAGGAGCTTAAAAAGCTAACTGAAGAAAACAATACTTTAAAAATCAGAATTGAACAAATACAAGTGAATGACTCACTAAGACTTGAAGAATTAGTCAAACAAAAACAAAAAAATGAAAAATTAGAAGAAAATATGAAATATCTCCTAGGAAAAACAACTGACTTGGAAAATAGATCTAGGAGAGAAAATCTAAGGATTATTGGACTTCCTGAAAGCCATGATAAAAAAAAGAATCTAAACACTGTCTTCCAGGAAATCCTAAAAGAAAACTGCCCTGAGATTGTAGAATCAAAGGGCAAAATCACCATTGAAAGAATTCACCGATCACCTCCTGAAAGAGACCCCAAAATTAAGACCCCAAGGAATATCGTGGCTAAATTTCAGGACTATAGCACCAAGGAACAGATTCTGCTAGCAGCTAGAAAGAAACAATTCAAATACCGAGGTTCAATAATTAGAATCACACAGGATATGTCAGCTTCCAAACTGAAGGATCGAAGGGCATGGAACCAGATATTCCGAAGGGCAAAGGAACTTGGATTACAGCCAAGAATAACCTATCCAGCTAGAATAAGCATTATCCTCCAGGGAAGAAGATGGTCATTCAATGATATAGGTGAATTTCACCTATTTCTAATGAAAAGACCAGATCTGAACAAAAAATTCGACACCCAAACACAGAACTCAAGAGATGCATAAAAAGGTAAAAAGGAAAGGTCTCTTGAGAACTTTATTGCTACTAGGGAGATACTCAAAGTTTGGGGGTATAATTAACTAGATATTACTTTGATAATATGAAAAAGAGAACTAGAGGGGAAAATGTTGTCATACTGGGGAAAAGAGGGAAAAAGTGGTAAAATAAGATCTAAAAAAAAAGGAGGTAAAAACAAGGTTAAAATCACTTGAAGAGGCAAAGAAAACCTAATATAATTGAGAGAAAGAGGGGAGGGAGATGAGCACTGTGTAAATTTTACTCTCATCAGGTTGGGCTCTAAAAGTGTATATCAGACATTTGATTTCACATAGAAACTTGTCTGTTGCTAGAGGGAAGTGGGAGGAAAAGGAGGAAAAGTAAGGGACAAACTAATAGAAGGGAAAATAGAAGAATCAGGGGAAAGGAATAAAAACAGGGGGAGGGGAGCTAAAGGGTGAAGTATTGTTTGGGGGAGGGGGTCATGAAAAGCAAAGTACTGAGGAGGGGGGAAGGGAAAAAGGGGAAAGGAAAGGGGAGTATTGTTTGGGGGAGGGGTCATCAAAAGCAAAGTACTGAGGAGGGGGGAAGGGAGAAAGGGGAAAGGAAAGGGGAAAACATAACGAGGGTAAATAAGATGGCAGGAAATAAAGAATTAGTTATTCTAACTGTGAATGTGAATGGGATGAACTCTCCCATAAAGCGGAAGCGGATAGCAGACTGGATTAAAAACCAGAACCCCACAATATGTTGTCTAAAAGAAACACATCTAAAACATAGTGACACATATACGATGAAGGTAAACGGCTGGAGCAGAAAATATTATGCTTCAGGTGAACAAAAAAAAGCAGGGGTAGCAATCCTTATCTCAGATCAAGTAAAAGCCAAGATAGATCTAATCAAAAGAGATAAGGAAGGAAACTATATTCTATTAAAGGGTACCATAGATAATGTAGCAATATCTATATTAAATATATATGCACCAAGTGCAATAGCACACAAATTCCTAGGGGAGAAATTAAGAGAGATGCAAGAAGAAATAGACAGCCAAACGATACTAGTGGGGGATCTCAACCTTGCTCTCTCAGAATTAGATAAATCAAACTACAAAATAAACAAGAAAGAAACTAGGGAGATAAACCAATTGTTAGAAAAGTTAGGTATGATAGATCTATGGAGAAAGTTGAATGGAGACAGTAGAGAGTTTACTTTTTTCTCAGCAGTCCATGGAACATATACAAAAATTGACCATATATTAGGGCATAAAAACCTTAAAATCAAATGCAGAAAGGCAGAAATAGTAAATGCATCCTTTTCAGATCATGATGCAATAAAAATCACATGCAATATAAGGCCAGGAGAAAATAAACCAAAAGGTAATTGGAAATTAAATAATCTAATCCTGAAGAATGAATGGGTGAAAGAGCAAATCATAGACACAATCAATAATTTCATCCAGGAGAATGACAATAAGGAGACAACATACCAAAATTTGTGGGATACGGCCAAAGCTGTTATAAGGGGCAATTTTATATCTCTAGATGCTTACTTGCATAAAATAGAGAAAGAAAAGATCAATGAATTGGGCTTATTATTAAAAAAACTAGAAAAGGAACAAATTAAAAACCCTCAATTAAATACCAAATTGGAAATTCTAAAAGTAAAAGGAGAAATTAATAAAATCGAAAACAAGAAAACTATTGAGTTAATAAATAAAAGTAAGAGTTGGTTCTATGAAAAAACCAACAAAATAGATAAGCCTTTAGTTAATTTGATAAGAAAAAGGAGAGAAGAAAATCAAATTGTTAGTCTCAAGAATGATAAGGGAGAACTTTCCTCCAATGAAGAGGAAATTGGAGCAATAATTAGGAGTTACTTTGCCCAACTTTATGCCAGTAAGTTTGATAATCTGAATGAAATGGAGGAATATCTACAAAAATATAGATTGCCGAGGTTAACAGAAGAGGATATAAATTATTTAAATAGCCCCATATCAGAAAAAGAAATAGAACAAGCCATTAACCAACTCCCTAAGAAAAAATCTCCAGGGCCAGATGGATTTACATGTGAATTCTACCAAACATTCAAAGAACAATTGATTCTAATACTACACAAACTATATGAGAAAATAGGGACAGAAGGCATACTGCCAGAATCCTTCTATGAGACCGATATGGTGCTGATAGCTAAACCAGGTAGGGTAAAAACTGAGAAAGAAAACTATAGGCCAATTTCCCTAATGAATATTGATGCAAAAATTTTAAATAAGATATTAGCAATGAGATTACAGAAAGTCATCCCCAGGATAGTACACTATGACCAAGTAGGATTTAAACCAGGGATGCAGGACTGGTTCAATATTAGGAAAACTATCAGCATAATTAATTATATTAATAACCAAATTAACAAAAACCATATGATTATCTCAATAGATGCAGAAAAAGCCTTTGACAAAATCCAACACCCTTTCCTATTAAAAACACTAGAGAGTATAGGAATAAATGGGCTTTTCCTTAAAAGGATCAGCAGCATCTATTTAAAACCATCAGCAAGCATCATATGTAATGGAGACAAACTAAAACCATTCCCCATAAGATCAGGAGTGAAACAAGGCTGCCCACTGTCACCATTACTATTTAATATTGTATTAGAAATGTTAGCTTTAGCAATAAGAGAAGAAAAAGAGATAAAAGGAATCAGAGTAGGTAATGAAGAAACCAAATTATCACTCTTTGCAGATGACATGATGGTATACTTAGAGAACCCTAGAGACTCAACTAAAAAACTACTAGAAACAATTCACAACTTTAGCAAAGTTGCAGGATTCAAAATTAATCCACATAAATCATCAGCATTCTTATATATTACCAACAAAGTTCAGCAGCAGGAGATACAAAAACAAATTCCATTCCAAATAGCAGATGATAGCATAAAATATTTGGGAATCTATCTGCCAAGGAAAAGTCAGAAACTATACGAACTAAATTACAAAACACGTTCCACACAAATAAAATCAAACCTAATCAATTGGAAAAATATTAAGTGCTCATGGGTAGGCAGAGCAAACATAATAAAAATGACAATACTACCCAAACTAATCTACTTATTTAGTGCCATACCAATCAAACTCCCAAGAAATTATTTTACAGATCTAGAAAAAATAGTAGCAAAGTTCATTTGGAAGAACAAAAGGTCAAGGATTTCAAGGGGATTAATGAAAAAAAAGGCAGATGAAGGTGGCCTTGCTGTACCAGATCTAAAACTATATTATAAAGCAGCGGTCATCAAAACCGTTTGGTACTGACTAAGAAATAGAGCAGTCGATCAGTGGCACAGGATAGGATATCAGGATAATCTAGGCAATAACCTTAACAATCTAGTATTCGATAAACCCAAAGACCCCAGGTTTTGGGATAAATACTCACTATTTGGCAAAAACTGCTGGGAAAACTGGAAACTAGTGTGGAAGAAATTAGGGCTTGACCCATACCTAACACCACATACCAAGATAAGATCTAAATGGGTTCATGATCTAGATATAAAGAGGGACTTTGTAAGCAAGCTAGAGGAACGTAATATAATTTATCTCTCAGACCTGTGGAGATGGAATAAATTTATGTCCAAAGAAGACCTGGAACTCCTAATTGAACACCAGATGAATAATTTTGATTATTTTAAGTTAAAAAGTTTCTGTACAAACAAAAGAAATGGAGACAAGATTAGGAGGGAAGCATCAAATTGGGAAATCATCTTTACATTTAATGGTTCTGATAAAGGCCTCATTTCTAAAATTTATAGAGAATTGTCTCATATATATAAGAATTCAAGCCACTCTTCAATAGATAAGTGGTCAAGGGATATGAAGAGACAATTTTCAGATGATGAAATTAAAACCATCTCTAGTCATATGAA
>JAJPUD010007387.1:51449-79029 GCA_023553655.1 Myrmecobius fasciatus | reverse complement strand
TCCAACCATTCTGGAGAGCAATTTGGAGCTATGCTCAAAAAGTTGTCAAACTGTGCATACCCTTTGACCCAACCGGGTTTCTACTGGGCCTATATCCCAAAGAGATCTTAGAGGAGGGAAAGGGCCCCACATGTGCAAGAATGTTTGTGGCGGCCCTTTTTGTGGTGGCTAGAAACTGGAAACTGAAGGGATGCCCATCAATTGGAGAGTGGCTGAATAAATTATGGTATATGAATGTTATGGAATATTATTGCTCTGTAAGAAACGACCAGCAGGACGATTTCAGAGAGGCCTGGAGAGACTTGCATGAACTGATGCTGAGTGAAACGAGCAGAACCAGGAGATCATCATACACAGCAACAACAGTATTACATGATGATCAATTCTGATAGACGTGGCTCTCTGCAACAAAGAATTGTCTCAAACCAGTTCCAATTGTTCACTGAAGAAAACCATATACACCCAGAGAGAGCGAAATGAAATATGGACCACAACGTAACATTTTCATGATCTCTACTGACATTTGTTTGCATTGTGTTGCCTTTCTCTGATTCTTTTTTTTTTTCTTGTAGATAGGATTTTTCTTGCATAACTTCTCAAGCATTTCAACATTATTAGCATGTAGTGGACTTCCTGCCATCTAGGGGAGGGGAGGGGACTGGGGGTAAAATTTGTAATGGAAAGCTTTGTAAGGATCAATGTTGGGGAACTACCCTTACATATGTTATACAAATAAAAAGCTTCAATAAAAAAAAAAACTGCTAGAAACAATTCACAACTTTAGCAAAGTTGAAGGATACAAATTAAATCCATATAAATCATCAACATTTTTATATATTACCAACGAAGTCCAGCAGCAAAGGATACAAAGAGAAATTAAATTTAAAATAACTATAGATAATATAAAACATTTGTAAATCTACCTGCCAAAGCAAAGTCAGGAACTATATGAACACAATTACCAAACACTTTCCATGCAAATAAAGTCACATCTAATATCTTAGAAAAATATCAAGTGCTCTGGGTAGGCCCTGCTAATATAATAAGAATGACAATACTGTCTAAATTAATCTACTTATCCAGGGCCATACCAAACAAATTCCCAAGAAATTACTTCACTGAGCTAGAAAAAATAATAACAAAATTCACCTGGAAGAACAAAAGGTCAAGAATTTCAAGAGAATTAATAAAAAAAAAAAAATAGAAAAGAAGATGTCCTAGCTGTACCAGACCTAAAACTAAATTAGGAAGTAGTCATCAAAACCATTTGATCAAAATGAAAACCCAAAGACCTCAGCTTTTGGGATAAACACTCAATATTTGACAAGAACTTCTGTGGAAATTAGCAATTAGTATGGCACAGGGGCAGCTAGGTGGCGCCATGGATAGAGTACCAGCCCTGAAGTCACAAAGTCCTCAGTTCAAATCTGGCTTCATACACTTAACACATCCTAGCTGTTTGACCCTGGGAAAGTCACTTAACTCCAATTGCCTCAGCAAAAAAGAAAAAAAAAATAGTATGGCAGAAACTAGGCACTGACCCATACCTATCACCCTGTACCAAGATAAGGTTGAAATGAGTTCATGATTTACACATAAAGAATGATCTTCTAAGGAAATTAAAACAAAGGATAGTTTGTTTATCTCTCAGATCTATGAAAAAGGAAGAAAACTTCCTTGTGGCCACAAAGAACTCAAGTACATTGTGGAATGCAAAATGGATAATTTTGATTATATTAAAAATGGGGGTATAATTTGATTTTACTTTGATAATAATGGAAAAGAAATTAGAGGTGGAAGGGATACCATACTGAAAAAAAAGGGGGGGAAGGAGGCAAAATAAAGTAAAAATAAAGGAGGTAAAATAAGGCAAAATCTCATAAAGAGACATAGAAGATCTAATATAATTGAGGGAAAGAAGGGAGGACGATGAGTATTGTGTAAACCTTACTCTCATTAGATTGGACTCTAAGAGAGTATATCAGACACATTTGGCTTCAAAGAAAGGCCTGACCCTCCTTATGGGAAAGCGGGAGGTAAAGGAGGAAAGGAAAAGGATAGACTAATAGAAGGATTAGGGGAAAGGTAGAAAGGGGAGGGAGGGATTCTAAAGGGGGGAGGACTATTGGTGGAAGGTGGTCATCAAAAATAAGTACTGGGGAGGGGGGAAGGGAGAGAGGGGAAAGGGAAGAGAAAATCATAAATCTGGGTAAATAAGATGGCAGGGAATACAGATATAATTATTTTAACTGTGAATGTGAATGGGATGAACTCTCCCATAAAGCGGAAGCGGGTAGCAGACTGGATTAAAAGCCAGAATCCTACAATGTGTTGTTTACCAGAAACACATCTAAAACATAGAGATACATTGAAAGTGAAGGTAAAGGGCTGGAACAGAATCTTCTATGCTTCAGGTGAACAAAGAAAGGCAGGGGTAGCAATCCTTATCTCAGATCAAGTAAAAACAAAAATATATCTAAATAAAAGAGATAAGGAAGAAAACTATATTTTACTAAAGGGTACCATAGACAATGAAGTGGTATCAATACTAAACATATATGTACCAAGTGGTATAGCATCCAAATTCCTAAAGGAGAAACTAACAGAGATGCAAGGAGAAATAGACAGTAATACTGTAATAGTGGGGGATCTCAACCTTGCTCTCTCAGAATTAGATAAATCAAATCACAAAATAAATAAGAAAGAAGTTAGGGAGGCAAACAAAAAGCTAGAAAAGTTAGGTAGGATAGATCTCTGGAGGAAATTGAATAGCGATAAAAGGGAGTATACTTTTTTCTCAGGGGTTCATGGAATTAATACGAAAATTGATCATGTGTTAGGGCATAAAAACCTCAAAATCAAATGCAGAAAAGTAAAAATAGTAAATGCATCCTTCTCAGATCATGATGCAATAAAACTCACATGCAATATAACACCAGGAGAAAATAGTCCCCAAGTTAATTGGAAATTAAATAATCTAATCCTGAAGAATGAATGGGTGAAAGAGCAAATTATAGGCTCGATAATTTCATCCAGGAGAATGACAATAAGGAGACAACATACCAAAATTTGGGGGACACGGCTAAAGCAGTTATAAGGGGTAATTTTATATGTCTAGATGCTTACTTGCATAAAACAGAGAAAGAGAAGATCAATGAACTGGACTTACAATTTAAAAAGCTAGAAAAAGATCAAATTAAAAACCCTCAATTAAATACCAAATTGGAAATTCTAAAAATAAAAGGAGAAATTAATAAAATTGAAAATAAGAAAATTATTGAATTAATAAATAAAATTAAGAGTTGGTTCTATGAAAAAAGCAACAAAATATATAAGCCTTTAGTTAATTTGATAAGAAAAAGGAAAGAGGAAAATCAAATTGTTAGTGTCAAGAATAATAAGGGAGCACTTTTCTCCAATAAAGAGGAAATTAGAGTAATAATTAGGAGTTTCTTTGCCCAACTTTATGCCAATAAATTTGATAATGTAAATGAAATGGAGGAATATCAACAGAAATACAGATTGCCTAGGTTAACAGAAGAGGAAATAAATTATTTAAATAGCCCCATTTTGGAAAAAGAAATAGAACAAGCTATTAATCAACTCCCTAAGAAAAAATCTCCAGGGCCAGATGGATTTACATGTGAATTTTACCAAACATTCAAAGAACAATTAATCCCAATAATATATAAACTATTTGAAAAAATAGGGAAAGAAGGTGTACTACCAAATTCCTTCTATGACACAGATATGGTGCTGATAGCTAAACCAGGTAGGGAGAAAACTGAGAAAGAAAACTATCCACCGATTTCCCTAATTAATATTGATGCAAAAATTTTAAATAAGATTTTAGCAACGACATTACAGAAAGTTATCCCCAGGATAATACACCATGACCAAGTAGGATTTATACTAGGAATGCAGGGCTGGTTCAATATTAGCAAAACTATTAGCATAATCAATTATATTAATAACCAAATTAACAAAAACCATATGATTATCTCCATAGATGCAGAAAAAGCCTTTGATAAAATCCAACACCCATTCCCATTAAAAACACAGGAGAGGGCAGCTGGGTGGCGCAGTGGATAGAGCACCAGCCCTGAAGTCAGGAAGGCCTGAGTTCAAATCTGGTCTCAAACACTTAACATTCCCTAGCTGTGTGACCCTGGGCAAGTCACTTAACCCCAATTGCCTCAGCAAAAAGCAAAAAAAACAAAAAACAAAAACAAAAAAAAAAAAAAAACACAGGAGAGTATAGGAATAAATGGGCTTTTCCTTAAAATGATTAGTAGTATCTACTTAAAACCTTCAGCAAGCATCATATGTAGTGGAGTCAAACTAGAACCATTCCCAATAAGAACAGAAGTGAAACAAGGCTGTCCCCTGTCACCATTACTATTGAATGTTATATTAGAAATGTTAGCTTTTACAGTAAGAGAAAAAAAAGTGATGAAAGGAATTAGAGTAGAAAGGAAACCAAATTATCACACTTTGAAGATGACATGATGGTATACTTAGAGAACCCAAGAGACTCAACTAAAAAACTACTTGAAACAATTCACAACTTTAGCAAAGTTGCAGGATACAAAATAAATCCACATAAATCATCAGCATTTTTATATATTACCAATAAAGTTCAGCAGCAAGAGATACGAAAAGAAATTCCATTCAAAATAACTGTTGATAGTATAAAATATTTGGGAATTCATTTGCCAAGGGAAAGTCAGGAACTATATGAACTAAACTACAAAACACTTTCCACACAAATCAAATCAGACCTAGTCAATTGGAAAAACTTAAAATGCTCATGGGAAGGCCGAGCGAATATAATAAAAATGACAATACGAACCAAACTAATTTACTTATTTAGTGCCATACCAATCAAACTCCCAAGAAATTATCTTACAGATCTAGAAAAAATAATAGCAAAATTCATTTGGAAGAACAAAAGGTCAAGAATTTCAAAGGAATTAATGAAAAAAAAGGCTGATGGTGGACTTGTTGTACCAGATCTAAAACTATATTACAAAGCAGCGGTCATCAAAACCATTTGGTACTGACTAAGAAATAGAGTAGTCGATCAGTGGTATAGGATAGAATCACAAGACAAACTTGTCAATAACTACAACAATTTAGTCTTTGATAAACCCAAAGATCCCAGCTTCTGGGATAAGTACTCACTATTTGACAAAAAGTGCTGGGAAAATTGGAAACTAGTGTGGAAGAAATTAGGGCTGGACCCACATCTAACACCACATACCAAGATAAGATCTGAATGGGTTCATGATCTGGATATAAAGAGTGATACTATAAGTAAATTAGAGGAATGTAATATAGTTTACCTCTGAGACCTATGGAGATGGAATAAATTTATGTCCAAAGAAGAACTGGAACTCTTAATTGAAAACCAGATAGATAACTTTGACTATATTAAGTTGAAAAGTTTTTGTACAAACAAAACCAATGCAGTCAAGATTAGGAGGGAAGCAATAAATTGGGAAATCATCTTTACATTTAAGGGTTCTGATAAAGGTCTCATCTCTAAAATATATAGAGAATTGTCTCATATTTATAAAAATTCAAGCCATTCTCCAATCAATAAATGGTCAAAGGATATGAACAGACAATTTTCAGAGGATGAAATTAAAACTATTTGTAGTCATATGAAAAGGTGCTCCAAATCACTATTGATCAGAGAAATGCAAATCAAGACAACACTGAGGTACCACTACACACCAGTCAGATTGGCTAAAATGACAGGAAAAGTTAATGATGAATGTTGGAGGGGATGTGGGAAGGCTGGGATACTGATGCATTGTTGGTGGAGATGTGAACGGATCCAGCCATTCTGGAGAGCAATTTGGAGCTATGCTCAAAAAGTTATCAAACTATGCATACCCTTTGACCCAGCAGCATTTCTATTGGGCTTATTTCCCAAAAAAATCATAAAAGAAGGAAACGGCCCCACACGTGCAAGAATGTTTGTGGCAGCCCTTTTTGTAGTGGCTAGAAACTGGAAACTGAATAGATGCCCTTCAGTTGGAGAGTGGCTGAATAAATTATGGTATATGAATATTATGGAATATTATTGTTCTGTAAGAAACGACCAGCAGGATGATTTCAGAGAGGCCTGGAGAGACTTGCATGAACTGATGCCGAGTGAAATGAGCAAAACCAGGAGATCATTATACACAGCAACAACAATACTATATGACAATCAATTCTGATGGACATGGCTCTCTTAAACAGTGAAATGTTTGAAACCACTTCCAATTGTTCACTGAAGAAAGCCATATACACCCAGAGAGAGGGATGTGAAATGTGGACCACAAAATAACATTCTCATACTCTTGATTGATGTTTGCTTACATTGTATTTCCTTTATCTGATATGTCTTTTGTGTAGATACGATTTTTCTTGCACAACAATGATAAGTTTGGAAATATGTATACATATATTCGATTTGCCAAATACTTTAACAATTTTACCACTTTTTCCCTCTTTTCCCCAGTATGACAACATTTTCCCCTCTAGTTCTCTTTTTCATATTATCAAAGTAATATCTAGTTAATTATACCCCCAAACTTTGAGTATCTCCCTAGTAGCAATAAAGTTCTCAAGAGACCTTTCCTTTTTACCTTTTTATGCATCTCTTGAGTTCTGTGTTTGGGTGTCGAATTTTTTGTTCAGATCCGGTCTTTTCATTAGAAATAGGTGAAATTCACCTATATCATTGAATGACCATCTTCTTCCCTGGAGGATAATGCTCATTCTAGCTGGATAGGTTATTCTTGGCTGTAATCCAAGTTCCTTTGCCCTTCGGAATATCTGGTTCCATGCCCTTCGATCCTTCAGTGTGGAAGCTGACAAATCCTGTGTGATTCTAATTATTGAACCTCAGTATTTGAATTGTTTCTTTCTAGCTGCCAGCAGAATCTGTTCCTTGGTGCTATAGTCCTGAAATTTAGCCACGATATTCCTTGGGGTCTTAATTTTGGGGTCTCTTTCAGCAGGTGATCGGTGAATTCTTTCGATGTTGATTTTGCCCTTTGATTCTACAATCTCAGGGCAGTTTTCTTTCAGGATTTCCTGGAAGATAGTGTTTAGATTCTTTTTTTCATCATGGCTTTCAGGAAGTCCAATAATCCTTAGATTGTCTCTCCTAGATCTATTTTCCAAGTCAGTTGTTTTTCCTAGGAGATATTTCATATTTTCTTCTAATTTTTCATTTTTTTGTTTTTGTTTGACTGATTCTTCAAGTCTTAGTGAGTCATTCACTTGCATTTGTTCAATTCTTATTTTTAAAGTGTTGTTTTCTTCAGTTGCCTTTTTAAGCTCCTTTTGTAACTGGCCAATTTGTTCCTTGCACTCTTTTTCCACTTCACTAATTTTATTTTTTAATAAATTGGTGTCTTTTTCATATCTCTTTCGCAGGGCATCATATCCTTCTTGCACTGATTTCAGTTTATTTTCCCATTTATCCTCCAGCTCTCTTTTGAGGTTCTTTATGCAGTCTTCCAGAAAGGCCTTTTGAAAAGGGGACCAGTGATGGTCCTGGCTGATGTTCTCTGGATTTTTGTCTAAAGGAACCTCTGGCTCTGCGGTCGTTTCTTTGCCTTGATAAAAGCTGTCTATGGTGAGAGCTCTCTTTTGCTTCTTCATCATATTTTTTTTTTTTTTTTTTTTTAGACAGTGTGGATATCTCTTTAAGGTAGGGGAAAAAAAGCAGCGGCTGCAAAAAGCTTTGCCCTGGGGCACTTCGGCGAGTTGACTTAAGGTGCTGGGCCGGTGGGGGCTAGGATTAAGTCCGAATTACTCCTTAAACAAGGCAAGTCTGCCAGAACACCTGTCCCCAATCAGGGCAGAGTGTCCCAAGTGCCTCAGATAAGCTCCAGGTGTTTGGAATTTGGAGTTTGGAGTTTGGAATTTCTTCCACGATGAGCCGAGCTGAGTCCCACCCTCACTTCCGGCCTGCACAGTTGTCCTCTATTTATCTCTCTGTCCGAGTCCGACTAACCTGATATGAAGTTATCCAGAGAGCTGTGCCCAAATATTTCTGAGTTCGTTGACTTGAAGATCAGTTCGGAGGCTTATTTTATTGTTGATTTGAGAGAAGATCGGAGGAGAGGCAGAAAGTCACCTTTTCACTCCGCCATCTTGGCTCCGCCCCCCAAATACTTTAACAATTAACATGTAGTGGATATCCTGCCATCTAGGGGAAGGGTGGGGAGTTGGGGGGAAAAATTTGTAACAGAAACCTATATAAGGGTTAATGTTGAAGAATTACCCATACATATGTTTTGCAAATAAAATAAAATTTAAAAAATTTTTTTAAAGTTTTTATACAAAGTAAATGACAACAATATTAAAAAGGAAGCAATAAAGTGGGAAAAATTTTACATTCAAGAGTTCTATTAGAGGCCTCATTTCTAAAATATATAGAGAATTGACTCAAATTTATAAAAATTCAAGCCATTTTACAATTGATAAATGGTCAAAGGATATGAACAGGCAATTTTCAGATGAAAAAATTAAAAATATTTCTAGTTATATGAAAAAGTGCTCTAAATCACTCTTGATCAGAGAAATGCAAATTAAGAAAACTCTGAGGTACTACTTCACACCTTTCAGATTGGCTAAGATGACAAGAAAAGATAATTATGAATGTTGAAGGTGATATGGAAAAACTGGGGCACTAAAACATATTGGTGGACTTTTGAAAGGATCCAGCCATTCTGCAGAACAATTTGGAACTATGATTAAAAGATTATCAAACTGTTCATACCCTTTGATCCAGCAGTGTTTCTACTGGGATTGTATCCTAAACAGATCATAAAGGAGGGAAAAAGACCCACATGTGCAAAAATGTTTGTTGCAGCCCTTTTTGTAGTGGTAAGAAATTGTCAAGTACGTGGATGCCCATCATTTGGAGAATGGCTGAATAATTTATTATATATGAATTTCATGGAATATCATTGTTCTATTAGAAATGATCATCAGGATGACTTCAGAGAACCTGGAGAGACAAACATGAACTAATGCTAAGTGAAATGAGTAGAACCAGGAAATTATTATACATGGCAACAGCAAGATTGTATGATGATCAATTCTTTTTTTTAAGCTTTTTATTTTCAAAACATATGCATGGATAATTTTTCAGCATTGACCCTTGCATAGCTTTGTGTTTCAAATTTCCCCCTCTTTTTCCCAACCCTCTCCCCTAGATGGCAAGCAATCAAATATATATTATACATGTTAAACTATATGTTAAATCCAATATGTGTAAACATATTTAAACAATTCTCTTGCTGCACAAGAAAAATAAGATCAAAAAGGAAAGAAAATTAGTAAGAAAACAAAATGCAAGTGAACAACAACAAAAAGAGTGAGAATGTTTTGTTGTAATCCATATTCAGTTTTCATAGCCCTCTCTCTGAGTGTAGATGGCTCTCTTCATCACAGAATCATTGAATTGGCATCAATCATCTCATTGTTGGAAAGAGTCACATTCATCAGAATTGATTGTCCTATAATATTGATGTTGCCGTGTACAATGATATCCTGCTTCTGCTCATTTCACTTAGCATTAGTTCATGTAAGTCTCTCCAGGCTTCTCTAAAATCATCCTTCTATTCATTTCTTACAGAATAATAATATTCCATAACATTCATATATCATAACTTATTCAGCCATTCTCTAACTGATGGGCATTATGATGATCAATTCTGATGGACATGGCTCCCATCAACAATGAAATGATTCAGGCCAGTTCCAATGGTCTTGTGATAAAGAAAATCATCGGCACCCAGAGATAGGACAGTGGGAACTGAAAGTGGACCACAACATAGTATTTTTGTTCTTTTTGTGTTGTTTGATTGAATTTTCTTTTCTTTCTCATTTTTTCCCTTTTTGTTCTTATTTTTCTTATACAGCATGATTTTTATAAAAATATATATAAAATAATTGTACATTTTTAACATATATTGGATCACTTGCTGTCTATGAGAGGGGCAGGGAGAAAGGAGGGAAAAATTAGAACTTTAGGTTTTGTAAGGGTGAATATTGAAAAGCATCCATGTATATATTTTGAAAATAAAAAGCTTTAATTTATGAAAAAAAGACACTTAATAGCTGTGTGACCCTGAGCAAGTCACTGTTTTTTTATATAGTGGAAATAGCAAACAATAGCCACTTTCCAGAAGTTGGAGTGTCTGCTTGACAGTTTTCTCACCGAATGTCAGTTCCACAATGAATATACATAATAATTAGCCAAGAAATCTCTTGATCCAAAGAATAAAATTGAAATAAGAGAAAGTATACGTAGGTAAATATGTACTAAAGTAGAATAAAGGAGCTGAGTTACCTTGCTGGAGTAATTCACTTAAGTGAAAGACTGTCAGTTCTTCTCAAGTGGACTTCTCAGAATCTTTTCCTTCAATGTCCTGAATTGGAATTGGCATCCTAAATGCCTAGAGCATCTGAAGCCCAGTGAGTCCTAAAGTGACTCAAACATAAAGAGAACATAAGAGATGTCCTCTTTTCTACTTTCACCAATCCTGATTCATCCGTCATACAGGGGTCATTGATCTCAACTAATAAAGAAAAGGACCCATTCCAATGAGTTTGGAAACTATGGTTAAACTAGTTTGTAAGAAGTGTTTTGTTTTCTATTACAGGTTGAAAAATATGAATAATTATCTAAATACCAGCCAGTTATAGTTGTTCCATTTACCAATTTTCCCCCCAGTCCTTATTGGTTCCTGAGCCAAGAGATTTCTATCATAAACCCAAAATTACATTAATTACATGATCTTGGCCAATAAATTAACAGAATCATAAAAATTTAAAATCATTAGGAACCTTGGTAACAACATAGACTAACAAATATATAAATCATCAGTATCACATTCAGCATTTATTCAGCATCTACTTGGAAACCTCTAAGAAAGAAGAATCTGGTGCCTTGGGGAGGGGGGGGGAATGTAATTCTATTTCTAGATAATCCTAATGATTAGGATGTTTTTCCTAATATCAAGTCCAAATTGACTTCTTTGAAATTTTCTCTATGCTCCTAGTTCTGCCCTCATTAGTCAAAAAGGAAAATTTTAATATAAAGATATAGCCACCATGCCAAAAATTTGTACTCAGCTAACACATCCTCCTTGAGTCTTTTATTTCCCCAGGGTAAACATTTACTATTACTTTAACTTATCATCAGTACTGTGACACACAGAAGTGTATAATGTAGATGATATCTGGTATGACCAGAGTATAATATTACATAATGTTTCTTTTTCTGGAAACTATGCCACTGTTAATGTAGGCCAAGACCACATTAGACGATTTGACAGCTCCTTAACATAATTGACTCATATTGAGCATGCCAAGAATATTTTTTCAGAAAAATATATGCTTATCCATAATTCCCCAATGTTCTTTTACAACATTGATTTATTTTACTCAAGTGTAAGTTTTGCCTTTATTGTTTTAGAATTCTACCTTATTAGAGTCAACTTAATTCTCTAGACTGTCATCTTTGCATCTCTAATTCTATCATTCAGTAGCTACCACTCCCTGCTCGCTGCCATTTTCAAATTAGATAAATCTAGTTGCAATGCTTTTATCTAAGCCATTGATAAAGAATGTTGATCAATAAAAGGCCAAGCATAAATACTTGTGGCACTCCAGTGGAGACCTCCTTCTACAAGCACCTATTAAATGGTAATATTTCCACAAGTATCTATGGTCCTGGGCACATCATTTGCCATCTCTGAGCTTCCATTTGCTCATCTGTAAAATGAGGGATTTAGTCTATTTCATCTCTAAGTCTCCTTTCAGTTCTAAATCTATGATACTATAATTTAATTTCACACATACACATATATGCATGTATGTACACATGCATCATACCAGAAGTTGGTACAGCATTAATATTCTAGGAAAATATAAAAGTTGGCAAAGATGATTTCTTCCATTTCAATCTGACATAGATTTTTTTAAAAATTTGCTCAGCATTTCCTGCTCTTCTATACTTTGAATTTGAAAAAAGAATGTTTTTGAACTGAATCCTATATTAAAATGACCATAGTTGGCTTTAATGAAAAGATGAGAAATAAACTTCTTATCTTTTTTTTAATAAATGGGGAAATAGGGATAGGGATAGGGATGTGAAATGTTGCCTATAATATCAGACTACATGTTGTTTAGTTTTGCTGTGCTGCTTTTTTTTCTTTGTTTTCTTTGTTACAAAGGATATCTTACTAATAAAGGAGCGGGGGAATATACTGAGACATCAAGGTGAAATTAAAACAAAATAAACCAATAAGATTTAAAAATAAATTCTAAAAATGAGATATATATAAAAAAGGAAGAGAAAGACAGAGAGAAGGGAATTAAAGAAAGAAACAAAGGAAGGAAGGAAGCAGAAAGAGATTGAGACAGAGACAAGCAGTGAATGCTTTGACATTGGTTCAAATTTTTACTCTGATGCTTTCCTCTGTGTTAAACAATTTAACCTTTTGGACCTCAGCTTCATTATATATGAAATTAGGGATTTGGACTCAATGGAATTTGAGGTCATTTCTAGCTATCCATTTAGGAGTCCATGATTTTGACAGCTGGCTTACTATCTTAGAAGGGACTGGGTTTCATTGGTTTTATCACCATGTAAAATTCAGCATAAGAGTCACATTTTTGATGAGGAGTGGGAGGATGACAAAGATCTTGTACACTTCTACTCAGCTATATTTCTCCGTTTTATCCCTTCACATAAGCATAGTAGCTATCTTGGATCTTATCTTTTCTGGAAATCATATCCCAAAAAAGTATGATCTCCCAGATAATCTGTTAAGTGACTTGATATCATGGGAAATTATGCATAGAAAAATAAAGACAAATCCTGATGGAGCCATCACTCTAGAAATGTTTTAGTACCTGAAAATCTTACTGTAAAATTCTGACTAAGAAACACTTAAGAAACAAAATAGGAAGAATTATTCACTCTTCAAGGCAATAAATATTTTATCAACTGATGCTTAAATGTAGGTATTAAAATTGGTAATGAGGTAGCACATTACATAGAATTCAAGGGCTAGAATTAAGAAAAACTGATCTAGCCTCAGAAGTTTATGTGTTGTATGACTCAGATCAAGTCACTTAATTTCTGCTTCAATTTCCTCATCTATCAAATGAGGATGATAATAATATCTAACTTCTAAAGTTGTTGTGATGATGTAATAAGATAATATTTATGAAGCATTGTGAAAATATTATTGCAATTTCTCAAGAGAATATAAAAATGCAATGCAAATTATTCACCCAAAAGGACAACCAACTAAGTGAGAAATGACTAAGTGAATTTAGGGACAAATTAAACAGTTTGGCAAAACAATACATCCTCAAGACAGTAAGCCAAGAAGATATGCAGAACTGCAAAATCAAGGCCAACAAAAACAAGCAAAACTTTCAAGACTATTTGAACACAGATTTTCCATTGTATTTTCATATTAAAATGAAGCCAATTCAAAAAATTATTGCTTAAGTGCTTACTGTGTTCCAGGAATTGTGCAAAATTCTAGACATATAAAAAGGAGGTAAAAAAAATTAGTTCCTGTCCTCAAAGAGGGTTTATTCCAATGGAGGGAAATGATTTAGGAACATAAAATATAAATACAAAGTAAAAGAAAGGTAATCTCAGAGGGGAAGCCACTAGCAGCTAGAAGAACTAAAATAATTCCTCCAGAAAGTGGGATTTGTTTCTTGGTGTTGTTTGTCCTGCCTTCTGAAATAGGACCAATTTCATCAAGTGGATGATGTCTTGACTTAAAAGTGAATTAGAATTTGAATAAGGCAGAATTGTGAAAAGTTATCAGCCTCAATCTCCTCCAAAGTTATTGGAGTCATCGGTGAAGATGACTAATAATGGCCCTGGATGTATTGGGAAATCTTGGCCTTTTTCAGCTAAGGTCTTTCCCAGGTCTCAGTTTATCTGAAACTACACATGAGCATTAAAGAAAACCACTGAAGCTAAGAAGCAGAGATGAAGAGAGAGAACATTTCAGCTATGGAGGCTAACTCAAGCAAAGACACAGAGAATAGTAAATAGAAAGTCAGGTGGAATAGACAACTTGATCATAGAATGCATAGACAGGAGTCAAATGGAAGAAGAGTAGTAAGGTAGGAATGGGATAGATTGTCAAGAGCATTAAATGCTAAGTTTTAAATATATATATATGCTGTAAGTCATAGGGAACTGCTGCAGTTTCTTAAGTAGGGGGTGACAATAAAGTTGTATGTTATTTCTCTCATCTCCACTGAAACCACTTCCAAAGATGCAAGATTTTTTTAAATCTTTACTCATTCATCTCTCCCATATAAAGTATTAAAGATACCAAATATCAATCAGATGGCATAAATTTCTATCTCTTGTGTGAAGACAAAAGAAAATCAAAGAGGCTATATGTGCCTTGCCTGTGGATTGAATATTAGTTACATTGAATATGTAACAATAACATTATATCATAGCTATTTAACACTATGTAAGTTATAGCATTATAGCTTCAGGTTCAATGCTACTCTTTTATGTGGAACACCATGGGCTATATTCTATTAATTTGGGAATATCATGGCTGTCAGAAACACTTCCTTGGAAACTGATATATTGATCTAAGAACTGTCTAAATATAGTGAGCAGAAATAATTTATGCAGAGATATGAACTAATCAAGGGATTTGTGACCTCTGATGCTCAAACAAGATGGCAAAATTCATATGAAAGTCAGGGCTAGCTCATATTCATTTGGAAATAGGATTCATCTTACGCTGGTCAATTTAGTACTGTTTACTTGATTAAGGTGTGTGTTGGCTGCTGGGGGTATTCGATTATTGGATTCTATAATATAATTTTTACATTTTATTAACTAGCCTCCTGGTGACAACTCTATCCTGGGGCTTTCTCTGTGATTACAAGACCCTTCTGAGAATCACCACATAGTGAGAAAGCTTGAGTATTTTGTCCATTTTCACCTTCTGGCTTACCTTCTGACTAGTACGAAATCTAGCTCCATATTTCTTTAGTCTCCATTACAATACCATTTCCTTTTCTTCCTAGCCCTCTTTATAGCTCCCTTTTATATTTTGTCTTCCTTTTAGAATGTAATTCCCTTGAGTGTGTTGATTGACTTGTTTTATTGTATTTGCATTACCAGAATTTAACACAGTATCTAGCAAATGCTTAATAAATGTGCTATCTCTCTAGCTATCAATCTAACTACCTACTCATCTATAGAATCAAGAATTTAGACCTAGAAAAGGACATAAAGGTTATCTAAGTCTATCTATCTAATGGGGAAATTGAAATCCAATGAGATTCATTGACCTGAACAAGATTGCAAGATAGTAATAGAGGTAGAATTGTGTGTGCATATTCTCTCTCTCTCAGCCTCCCTCCTTCCTCCTTCTCTCTCTCTCTCTCTCTCTCTCTCTCTCTCTCTCTCTCTCTCTCTCTATCTCTCTCTCTCTCTCTCTCTCCCTCTCTTTTTCTCTCTTTCTCTCTCTCTCATACACACACACACACACACACACACACACACATAAAGAGAGAGAGACAGAGAGAGAGAGAGAGAGAGAGAAAGAGAGAGAGAGAACTATGGTAGTGATCACCCAAAAATGAAATAGAAATCAAAATAGAGATATATCCTTTTTATATTAACTAACAAGTAAACTCTTGAAAACTCAATTCTGCTTCTAGGTAAATTAAGCTATTAAAAACAAAACAAAACAAAACAAAATAAAATGCTACAGTTGCCAAATGTAGATGCACAGTATTGAGAGTATAGAATGAAGCCCAGAGGAAAGATTGGAGAACATGAGAAACATCTGAACTGCAGAAGATATTTTGGCCCCCATCCTGTTTCCTTGTATGAGAGTTGGCAGAATATTTCCTCTAAATGAGTAGCCTGATGGCAGATGATTTCTCCCACTCTACTGTAGCCTAAGCTAGGTGATTTTTGCCAAGTCTCCCTCCCCTGCCATGTAAACCCAGCTGTCATTCAGCACAATTATCCTGGGTTTTCTTGGATGAATACCAGGATGAGTAACAGATTACAGTGGCAGAAAGCCTTGATGTCAGTCACTGCTTACTCAATGACCGTTTTTATGTTAGTAAGAAAAAGAGACATACTATCATTATTTAAAAGAATTGCAAAAGGCTCTAGGACTTTCCTTTGATGAACTATATTTCCTTTCACCTTCATATATGGAGCTCAGAGCTTGTGGTACTCATTTGGCCAAAATATTTATGAAATCAGAGCACAAGAATAAGAATCTCTGCTCTTCTTGTTACAACCAGCATAGGCTAAGGAAGTCATCTAACTTAAAACCTCAGTTACATCATCCATAATATTAGGTGTTAGACTAGATGACCTTAAAAGTCCAGGCCAGATTTGAATGTTAGATTGGAAGCAGTGTCACATAGGGGAGAGATCACTAGACTTGTATTAAGAAGAATTGAGTTTGAATCAAGCCTCTGATTCTTATGACCTATGTGACCTTGATCAAGTCCCTCAAACTTACCCAGGAGTTGTTTCATTACTTGTAAAATAATCATGCTGCCTTATAGGTTTTCTTTAAATTGAGATTTGTAATTTTATGAAGTAAAAAATAAGTTTATAAGGAAATCCTATATCTAAAAGCGATCATGTGAGATTCTAAAGAGGCATCAGTGATAGAGATAAACAGATGAATAAAAGAGGAAAATGTTCCAAAGGAGCAGAAATCCCAACTTTAAAAGTGACTGATGGTGCTCAAAGGTCTATTAAACTGTGTCTACCTTTTGGTCCAGATCTTTACCCAATCTGTAATCCAAAGAAATAATCAAAGAGGAACAAGAATACACATGTGCAAAAATATTTGTAGCAGCTCTTTTTGTAATTGCAAGAAACTGGAAATTGAATGGATGCCCATCAGTTGAAGAGTGACTGAAGAAGTTATGATACATAAATGTAATGGAATATTATTGTTCTACAAGAAATGAGCAGACTGATTTCAAAAAAGCCTGGAAAGACTTACACGAACTGATGCTAAATGAAGTCAGTAGAACCAAGAGAACATTGTATACACAGAAACATGATTATGTGATGATCAACTGTGATGGACTTGGCACTCTTCAACAATGAGGTGATTCAAGGCAATTTCAATAGACTTGTGATGGAAAGAGCCATCCACATCTAGAGAGAGAACTATGGAGACTAAATGTGGATCAAAGCATGGTATTTTCACATGTTTTGTTGTTGTTGTTTGTTTGCCTGTTTTTTTTTTTCTTTCTCATGTTTTTTTGTTGTGTTTTGTTTTGTTTTGTTTTGTTTTCCTTTTGATCTGATTTTTCTTGCTTGGCATGACAAATATAGAAATATATTTAGAAGAACTGCACATGTTTAACCTATATTGGAATACTTGCTGTCCAAGGGAGGGGGAGAGGGAGAAAAACTTAGAACACAAGATTTTGCAAAGGTGAACATTGAAAACTATATTTGAAAGTATTTGGGAAAATAAAAAGCTATTATGATATATTTAAAAGGAATGACTGGTGGCAAGGAATATTGAGTACTCTTGATACCGAAGGCTGGAGCAACTGAATTCCTTCTCAAAACCAGAGGCAGTTGCATATATCAGAAAACTAAAGCACTCTCTAAGCACACTGGCCTCTTTTTGTAATGGGGGACTTTCTGATGTTAGGAGGAGTGAAACAAGAATTTTGAGCCCTTTCATTGGTATGTTTTGGCCCATGACCATTTTCTCTCCACAGTTTATGGTAGATTTTCCCAGGAAGAGCCCCACTAGCTTTCCAAAGACAAGATTTCTACAAAATAAGGTAATTATGTAAGTTGCAGTCTTGGTGTTAGCCATCGTTTCTTCTTTCAGATGAACACAAGGGAACTTGTTGAGATTCAAAAGGAGAATCTAAAAGGTTGGGGCTGCAGACAAGTGTCTCAAGATGAATCAAAAAAAAAATTGTAGGCTTAAACCCATCTCCAAATCAAAGGGCAAAGCTTATTGTAATTGTAATGCCAATTGAAGTAGACTAAGTTCCAAAAGAATTTTAGCAAAGAATCAAGAGAAAGAAGATAAATTTATAGGACAAAGTTAGTGAGACGAGAGCTCATCTTACTTATTTGCTAATTTTATGACTAACAGGTATGTTTGAGGGATGTTCTATTCACTATTGTCTCAGACACTTGGTTATCACTGACAAACAGATTATCTATATGACAGTCAGCAATATTTGTAGGACTATCCTAAGGCCTGATTTGTTTAGAATCATTGGACCTCAGGATCACTGCTATATTTCCATTAGAAGATGTACCCAATCAAATTTCCACCCTCTTTCCCTTCAAGTTTTTTGACACTGCCATCAGTAAGCTGTCACAATCCTAATATTGATGGTCATTCCTCTCTCCACACTGTTTTTCCTAAGAGAAATTTGTTTTCCATCCCCAATCATTCCTACTATTCAGTCCTGAATTGGAAGATGGTGATGCTTTATTGCTCATTATGTAATATTTCTCACACTCAGTGTGTTTCAATATAATTTTCAGTCCTTTCTAGACTCTAAAGCTGCAAGATTAATATGACACAGTTTATGGTGTCATAATGAACCAAATGAATACTTTTACAAATGAACACTCTTATTAATCAATCAGTGACTGAATAGAATATGAAAATATTCTCAAATAATTGAATTATAAATATTTATATAACCATCTTGTATGCAGAATCATCCTGGAAAGCATGCCATAAATACAGGAAGACCTAGATTCAAATTTTACCTCTGACTTCTACTGGTTGTGTGATCTTAAGCAAATCATTTAATTTCTCACTGTCCTAGGCAGCCTTTGTGTAAGAGTCCTTGACTTTTTAAAGTCCTGGAACCTTTTTGCACAATAGTGAAGCCCATGGACCCCCTACTCAGAATAATGTTTTTAAAGGCTAAAAAAATTCATAGAATGATAAAAGCAAATGATTATAGTAAAATACAATTATCATTTTAAATTTCATAAACCTTGAATTCATATGCCCTAATGTGAGTGCAAATTACAGAGAATTCTCTGACTTGCATTGGCATTGCAGAAGGAATTCATTTGTTAGTTCTCTAAACCAATGAAAAAAAAGCTCAATGCCTATTCCTATCCCCCTAACTTTATGCATTCTATATACCCATGTCACTGGACAGTTTATTTTCCATTGTTATGCTATTGAACTGGCTGTTTTCCCATGCCTGTAATGCATTCTTTTATTCTTATTTATCTCCTCTTAGAATATCAAGTCTGTTTTCTCTTCACATCTCAAAAATCATTTTTTACATGAGGCCTTTCTGCTCCTGCCCAAAGGTCTTACATAGAAAGTGGCTCTTGAAATGAGAGGTAAAGGAGATTAGATTAGAGACCTCTTCTTTTCATGCCAGAATATTATTTTATATTTATGAGTTATTTAATGATAATTTAGTAAATTATGTGTGCATATAAAACATATACCTAAATATATAACAAGTATATATGTGTGTGCACATGTGTATAGTTTGTGTCTGCATGTACATTTAATTTTATATATACTGTTCTGTGTATATATGCATATGTACATATATGCATTTGTATGTATATATATATATAATTATATAAGTATGTAAGTTCTTTAAGGGCACAAACTTTTATTTTTGTATCTATATATCTAGTACTTAAGACAGTGCCAGGCATATAGATGTTTAATAGGGGTTTATTTACTGATTAATTATCTAACTTTTTTTTCATTATTATTAGCCATTATCTCACTTGATGAATGTACCCTTATTTTTGTAGCCCCTTCCTCTCAATTTATTTCACCATCCAAATACTGAGGTCAATGATAGTGGAACTAAGTATAAAAAGAGATTAGGGTAGTATTAGAGAGCTAGAGGGGAGCTTAAAAACAATCCAGTTAACCCCCTCCCTTTGTTTTATAGATGAGGAAATTGAGACTCAGAGGAGTTAATTGATTTGTTCGATTTCATGCAGAGAGCAAGTGACAAGAGTTTAGATTTAAACCCCAGAACTTCTGACTCCAAATCCAATATTCTTTTATTTTGTCAAGGCCCCTCTCCTAATTTGGATCAATATCTTTACCCAAAAAAAAAAAAAATTCCCATTTCTTTTGTAGGATCAGTCTTTAGATGGAAGGGGAAGATGAAAGAGGCATAAATTCTTTGAAATTACTTGCAGAACATAGGAGATATAAGAGAATAATAGAGAATGAAGGACAGGGGAAAAAAGATTTAAGTAGACCTTTCATTATATTGGGCTTCCTCATTCTGCTTTCTGGTAGCTATCTCCTTTTTCAGAGAGGTCAGCTTAACTAAACTATAAAAGTAGCTTCTAATGGCTAATAGAGATGAAGTGAAATATGCTTCTTCAATTGAGACCAGTCCTGTTTTGAGACTCAGGATGCTGTCAGAAATGGGATTTGGTTTCAGATTTGACAAAACTAAAGGCCAATAGGCAGCAATAAGGCAGATTTGCAAAAATAGATGATTTAATAACAACTTTCAGCAATAGGAAATGAAAAACAAAGAGGCCAAAAAGGAATAGGCAGAAAGTCAGTATCAAAAGGTCCTAAAGATGTCAGTAATAGATCTCTCCACAGGAGAACAGAGCATGATATTGGCAAAGTCTGAAAACAGGCCAAAATCTAGGTAAGCAAAGGATAATAAAGAATGAAGAAATAGTCTCCATGTTAAAGGAATTTATAAGCCACCTAAGAATTTTTTAAATGGGGATGAAGTATCAGCAATCAAATTATTAGAATTAAGGTAAAAATTGGTGACTTGATCCAGAGAACAAGTCAAGAGCCTAGTTACTGTTACCTTCCTCCACATGTGGATTTGCATCAGGAGACACTATCTTGGCATGTGCCAGTCTTGTTATATTATTATCCTCATTTTAAAGATAGCGAAACTTTGGTTCAGAGAGGTTGTGACCTCTTCAGAGCCATAGAGCCAATGAGTTTCTGAGACCAAATTAAATTCAGGTATTCCTGATTTCATGTCTAGAGTTCTGTATATTATGCGATAGAGTTGTTCCCACCTCCCATTTCCATTAATTCTCCCTTCTTGGCTCAAATGAAATCAGTTAAATCTCTTTTGCATTACCTCAAAACATTATTATATCCTTTGAAAATCTTATTACCTCCATGGAAAATATTCCCATCCCTTCAAAAATTGTTGTATAGATTAGATTCAAGTCCCTTTCTCTGGATGTCTTCCAACTTTACTAATATCCTTCCTGAATTTATTACTCAGAATTGAACAGCATTATTTAGTAGGGTTCTTTTCAAGGCAAAAGGGGAAAAAGAAACAGAATATCCTTCATTTTGAACATTAGAATTTTATGATAGTAACCTAAATAGAAGATTCCACAGTTTCATCATAGTTCAGTACTGACCCTGAATTCTCAAAAGATGAGATAATTGGACACAAGCATTGACAGGTTCCACTATGCCAGAAAGACATTCACTATACCAGCATTATCTTAATAAAGTAGAGGCTTGATTTCCTGGCATCCATGACAAGACACAAAAAAGAAAGAAAGGGTCAAAATACTGAGGTAGGGTGGGGACAATGAACTATGTTTTATTCTGCCTGTGATAACCAGTTGTAGGATTTGCTCAAAAACAACTACTTTCCCTTTATTCATTATCATCTAATTTTCCATTAATTATACTCCCTTTATCCACTATGCAAACTCCCAACCTCCTGCCTTTTTGAATGAGGATTTGACCTCCTCAGGGCAATTATAGTAACTGGGGCACTAAAAGCCACAAAGAGACAGACATGACTGAATTCACTAAACAATAATATAGGAACAAATTGAATGCGATTTTCAGTGACTTGATTATTTCTGGTGGCATCAACAATGAAATCAAGATATCAGCTGACACCTTGGAATGTCCAGCATTTTGCCCCCAAAGACAGGTATATAAAGATATTTCAGGGAAATCTCTCTCTCTCCCTGTCTCTCTGTCTCTCTTTCTCTCTCCCTCTCTCTCTCTCTCTCTCTCTCTCTCCCTCTCTCTCTCTCTCTCTCTCTCTCTCTCTCACACACACACACACACACACACACACACATAGTGTCTTCCCTTTAATGATATTTGAGAAGGTATTTCTAGTCACTCCTTTGACACAGCAATCCTAAAACTAAGTATATATCCCAAAGATACCAAAGAAAGCGAAAAAGGATACATACATGCAAAAATATTTATAGGAGCTCCTCTTGTGGTAGCAAAAATTTGGATACTGAAGGAATGCCTATCAATTGGGGAATGGCTGAACAAGTTACGACATATGAATGTGATAGAATAACATTAGGTAATGTATAGAAATATATAAATATACATATATACACATATGTAAAAAATATATATAATACAAAGCCTCATTTAGTCATTGTTTGAATCCTGATCAATTCAGATTAATTATAAATAGCAGTTATTTCTGCTTTGGAAGAAACCCTGAGGTCTTTCTCAGATTCATTCATTAAGCCATATATTGCATGCATATGCACACATATATTATGCAAATATGCAAAATGCATATATGTACATTTGTTTTATATATATATGTGTGTGGATTCATGTATGTACATGCATATACACGTACATAATTTTTTCATTTTGCTATAACCCTCCGCAACTTAGCTTTCTCTTTATGATTTTCACTTTCCTTTTATGTCTACCTCAAAAACTTATTAATAAAACCATAAGGAATTTGAAAGGTGATCTTCTTTAAAAGAAATTCAAAATATGAATGATGTTATCCTTTAGAATTTTTTTAGCAGGATACTCATTTCCATAATGATAATATCTGACTACTTCTAGAGGAAAATCTAATTCAGGAAATTATACAACTCTGTGCTATGTAAAATACTGTTGAATAGCTAATTACAAACCAAAGATATTGCCTTTAAGGCAGCAGAGCAGTGCAGATGGAAAACTAGCCTGATAGGATGACCTGTGTTCAAGTCCAGATGCTCTGTAAAACCTTGAACAAATCACTTCATTTTTTAGTGTTCTAATAAATATCTTAAATTCTAAAATGTAGGAAAGGTGCAAAACTGCATTAGTATTTTCCTCATCACAGATTTGTCCATCACAGCTCCACCCTCTCAGCCATTTAACACATATGAAAAAAAAAAAGTTTTGTTAAATAATAGTGAATATTTTAATATGAATTTTGAAATTTTTATTTTAGAGCTAATCTAATAAATCTATTATTTCTCATTTGGGATTATATGTTTATGTTATATACATAAACACATGTGTGCATGTGTATTTGTGTGTGTGCAAATAATTCAGATATGTGCATATCTGTATGATTGTATAGTGTGTGTCTCACATATATAGTGAGTGTCTGGATCAGAGACACCAAATTCAAATACTTACTCATATTTAATAGAGAAGTGGATTGGGAATATTTCCTCAATAGAATGCATGCACTTGAAATTTTGCAACTTTCTTAAAGAATCATGAGACTTTTACTGAAGTAGATACAATGATACCTTAGTCGGTTTATGGAAAACATGTTCTCAATTATTGCAAATTGAGCACTTGTTCTTTCCTCTATCCAGAAACAAATCATTTGGCTTACAAGCAGGTGCTAATGAATTGCCTCACACAGTTTCAGTAAATGAATAAATTACAAAATCATTTTAAATATAACCTGTCATAATAATCTTGAATTGAATTGAGCTTTTTTTTTTTCTTTTTCTTTTTCTTCTGGGTGATTTTTTACTAGTGAGATTTTTGATTTGGAAAGCAAATGTTTCATAAAACAAACCCCCATGTTTTGGAGCTAATCTAATAATTCTATTATTTCTCACTTGAGATTATATATGTTTATATGTTACATACATATAATGGAATATTCACGAATCTTGAGAGAGAAAAGAGATATTGGCTTCCCAAGAAATGATTGATCCTTTTTCCTTTTTTTGAGGATTTATCAAATACTACATTGCTATAAGCCCTAATTATTGTGTCATGTGTATTTAATCTATTCCACTGATCCACCATGCTATTTCTTAGCCAGGACCAAATGGTCCTGGTGACTGCTGCTTTATAATACAGTTTTAAGTTTGATATTGCTAAGCCAACTTCCTTTGAATTTTTTTTAATTAATGCCCTTGATATTCTTGATCTTTTGTTCTTTCAGATGAATTTGGCTATCATTTTTTTCTAGTTCTATAAAATAATTGTATTGACAGTTTGATTGGTTTGGCATTGAACAAGTAGATCAATTTAGGCAGAATTGTCATTTTTATTGTATTAGCTCAGCCTAGCCATGAACAATTGATATTTTTTCAATTGGTGAGATCTCCATTTATTGGTGTGAGAAGTGTTTTGTAATTTGTCTTGGTAGGTAAGCCCTTACCTTTTGTTTACAATAATATTAAATGGAATTTCTCTTTCTATCTCTTGCTAATGGGCTTTGTCAGTAATATATAAAAATGCTTATGATCGGTGTGGGTTTATTTTATATCCTACAACTTAGTAAAGATGTGTATTATTTCCAGTAGGTTTTTGGATGATTTTCTAGGATTCTCTAAGTATACCATCATATCTGCAAAGAGTGATAGTTTTATTTCCTCATTGCCTGTTCTAATTCCTTTAATTTCATTTTCTTTTCTTATTACTAAGACCAACATTTCTAGTACAAATGTTGAGTAACAGTGGTGATAATTGGTATCCTCTAATCTTATTAGGAAAGCTTCCAGTTTCTTTCCATTATAAGTAATGATTACTGTAGGTTTTACATAGATACTGCTTATTATTTTAAGGAAAGCTCCTTTTATCCTTATGCTCTCTAGTGTTTTCAATAGAAATGGGTGCTGTATTTTATCAAAAGCTTCCTCTGCATCTATTGAGATTATCATATGATTTGTGTTGGTTTTATTAATATGGTAAAATATGGCAATAGTATTCAAAATATTGGACAAGCCCTGCATTCCTGGTATGGATCCCACTTGGTCAGAGTATATTATCCTGCTGACAAATATCTGAAATCTCTTTGCTAATATTTTATTTAAAATTTTTACATCAATATTCATTAGGGAGATTGATCTATAAGTATTTTTCTTTGTTTTGGCCCTTCCTGATAAAGGTATTAGTGCCACAAAATATTTGTTTCATAGAAGGAATTTGGCAGTTCTTTAGCTATTTTTCCAACTAATGTACTTAGTATTGAAATTAATGGTTCTTTAAATGTTTGGTAAAATTCACTTGTGAATCCATATGGCCCTGGAGATTTTTTTCATTCGGAGTTCTTCAATAACTTGTTTAATTTCTTTTTCTAAAATTGAACTATTTAAGTATTTTATTTCCTCTTCTGTTAACCTAGGCAATTAATATATTTCTAACTACTCATCCATTTCAGTTAGATTTTCAGACTTGCTGCCAACTACTTGTTGGAGAAAATAGCTTCTAAATATTGCATTAATTTCTTTTTCATTGGTGGTAAGTTCACCCCTTTCCTTTCTGATGCTCCTGATTTTTTTTCTTTCCTTTTTCTGATCAAATTAACCAAAGATTTATCTATTTTATTAGCTTTTTTCATAAAACCAACTCTTAATTTTATTTATTAGTTCAATAGTTTTCTTAGTTACTATGAGTTACTTAGTTGCTTAATTACTATTAGTTACTTAGTTACTATTAGTTACTATCTTTGAGTTTCAAAATTTCTAATTTAGTATTTAATTGGGGGCTTTCAATTTGTTCTTTTTCTAACTTTTTTAGTTGCATGTCTAATTTGTTGATATCTTCTTTCTCTATTTTTTTATGTAGCTATTCAGAGATATAAAAAATTTCCCCTAAGAATAGCTTTGGCTACATGGGCTTTGGTATGTTGCCTCATTAGGGTCATTCTCTTAGATGAAATTATGGATTGTTTCTGTCATTTGTTTGACCCACTCATTCTTTAGAATTAAATTATTTAATTTCCAACTGGTTTTTAGTCTATCTTTCCCTGGACCTTTTTTGAAAATAATTTTTAGTGCATTGTGGTCTGAAAAGAAAGCATTTGTTATATCTGCCTTTTTTGCATTTGGTTATAATATGGTCCAAATATATGGTCATATTTATGTAGATGCTATATACTTCCAAGAACAAGGAGTATTCCTTTCTGTCTCTTCAGTTTTCTCCAGTTCTATCACATCTAGGTTTTCTAGTATTCCATTAAACTCCCTAGTTTCTTTCTTCTTTATTTTGTGGTTGTATTTGTCTGATTCTGAGAGAGGTTCTCCACTAGAATAGTTTTGTTGTATAATCCTCCTGATAACTGGCAAAGACTTTTCTAGGAATTTGCCTGCTGTAGCACTTGGTACATACACATTTGGTATCATTACTACTTTGTTATTTGTGGTACTCTTTATTAAGATGTACTTTCCCTCCTTATCTATTTTAATAAGAACTATTTTTTACTTTTGCTTTATCTGAGATCAGAATTACTACCCCTGCTTTTTTACTTCAACTGAAGCATTATAAATTCTGTCCCAGCCTTTTATCTTTATTCTGTATGACTCACTGTGTCAGATGTGTTGCTTGTAAACAATATATTGTAGGATTCTGGTTTTTGAATCCATTCTGCTATTTGCTTCTGTTCTATGAGAGAGTTCATCCCATAAATACATAAAAGGTAAAGCACAGTCTTTTTTTTTTAATTTTATTTTATTTACAAAACATATGTATGGGTAATTCTTCAACATTAACCCTTATATAGCTTTCTGTTACAGATTTTTCCCCCCAACTCCCCACCCCTCCCCTAGATGGCAGGATATCCACTACATGTTAATTATGTTAAAATACTTGGCAAATCGAATATATGTATACATACTTCCCAACTTATCATTGTTGGTAAAGCACAGTCTTAAAAGAAAATTTATAACCATGAATTCATGTCCAAAACTAAAGCATGTTTTGTTCTCCCCTAAATCCATCAAATCTATCCAATTATCTCTTTCTGTTGAGAGTAACATTGGCCTTCTAATCACCCCCAAAATCACAAGTTCAGACTCATTCTCGCTTCTCTACCTCTTTCCCACACCATCCAAAAAGTTGCCAAAAAAATTTTTTTTTTAATTCTACTTTAGCGGACTTCCTTCCGGGGGTGGAGCCATGGTGGCGGAGATCAGACAGGAGTCTCTGTAACCTCCTCTAACCTCCCCTCAAACCAACAACATATGAAGCCTCTAGACTGATTTTGAAGCAAAAAAATCCACAATATCTGAAGAACAACCCAAAATTTGTGGGATACAGCCAAAGCAGTAATAAGGGGAAATTTTATATCTCTAGATGCTTATTTGCATAAAATAGAAAAAGAGAAAATCAATGAATTGGGCTTGCAACTAAAAAAGCTAGAGAAAGAACAAATTAAAAACCCCCAATCAAATACCAAACTTGAAATCCTAAAAATAAAAGGAGAGATTAGTAAAATTGAAAGTAAAAAAAACTATTGAATTAATAAATAAAACTAAAAGTTGGTTTTATGAAAAAACCAACAAAAT
>JAJPUD010007387.1:26451-41977 GCA_023553655.1 Myrmecobius fasciatus | reverse complement strand
TTTTTTTTTTTTTTTTTTTTTTTTTTTTTTTTTTTTTTTTTTTTTTAAGAGCACCTAGAGACAGTCAGGTGGCTCAGTGGAGAGAGTTCTGGATTTCAAGTCTGGAAAACATGAGTTCAAATGCTACCTCAGATATGTGTTAACTGAGTAGTCCTAAATAAGGCACTTAACTTCTCTTGGCTTCAGTCTCCTCATCTGTAAAATAAGGACAATTATAGCAATTACCTCTTAGGATTACTGTCATATACAACATGATACATTTTATAAAAATCTTTGGAAACTTTAAATGCTGGCTAGTAGTAGTAATAAGATAGCCAGTGGAAGTTTTTTTCTGTTTACTTCTGTTTACTTCACCACACTGAGTATTGTTCAACCCAAAAACAGTTGATAATTTCCAAATTAATCTTCATTGCAGTATCGTTTTATCTTTTTTGCTATGTTGTGAGATTTCCAATGAAATGGCAGTAATCTGGAAATATTTTTTAGGTTAAAAACATCAATAAAAATGAAGAAAATAAATCCATAGATTGATAATGTAAACCAATAATATGGAAATACTGTTTTGAAAAATATTACTAAATATGTTACCACCAGGTTAATGACCACTTCTATAAAATAAATATAAATTCAAATTAGCCTGCTAAAGATGAAATAAAAAGTAGTTATGAAAATTAAAAAAAAAATTTCAATGGATTTCTTTAAACCCAAAATACTTGACATATTTTCTGAGCTTGGAAATATTTAAGAAGTGATGCAGTTTACAGATGAGCATCATTTGTGAAGAGAAAGGATCTTGAACTTGAACCTGTGCATGAATGTTAATTTGCATGACTGATTTAAACAGTACTACAATCAAATGAAATGAGAGTAATGAAATGATGATGGCAATGAACAGATGTGAATCCTTCATATGAAACTGACATAAGTACTTGATAATAAGTTAGTAGTAATAGTAGTAGTAGTAGTAGTATTGAGAGGAATCTATGAAATATTTCAAATCCCCAGTTTCCTTCAAAGCTCAGGTTAAATTGTAGCTCTGGCATAAAGATTTTCTTGATTTGTGTCCCACTATCCCAGTCCCCCATCAGCTTCTAATCTTTCCCCACACTAAAAAATAATGCTTTAGGTTGATTTTGTATTTTCTATATAATACTTGCATATATGTTGTCTTCTCCAAAATCTTTAAGCTCTTTGAGGATAAGGAATGTTGTTTTTCTTCATTTGTTTGTTAATTTTTTGCTTTGTTTTTTGTTTTTTGTTTTGTCTTTGTGTCAGGTACAGAATAAATGAAGTCCTGCAAGTAATTGATTATCGATGAGAGATTTAAAATGAAACATTTATTTCTTTTTGGAGTATACATCTTGGGTACAGTGAGTCCCTCTACATACTACTAGTGGGGTTTTTTTTGTTGTTAAATTATATTTATTTCATTAAGATGCCCCAGAAGAAGCCATTCGCCAATCAATAATAACTAAAATGTATGAACAGTTTTCAGATGAAGTAATCAAGTTACTTATAGCCACATTAAAAAAATGCTCTATTTCACTATTGATTGGAGAAATGCAAATTAAAAGAATTCTGAGGTACTATCTCAACAGATGAGATTGGCTAATAGGTCAGAAAAGGAAAATAACAAATCAAAGACATGTAGGAGAAATATGACATTAATACATTGAAGGTGAGGTTATGAATTGATTCAATCATTCTGTAATTTGGAGCCGTTCCCCAATGGATATAAAACTATGCATACCTTTTGACCTAACAATGCCATTACTAGGAATACATCCCAAAAGAGATTTTTAGAAAGTGAAAGAATAAACAAATGCATATTGTATATACATATATATGTGTGTGTATGTGTGTGTGTGTGTGTGATATATATATACACATATTAACCTTTTCTCAGGGCAAGGAATTGTAAATTGAGAGTATGTCCATCAATTGGGGAATGGCTAAATAAATTGTGATGTGATTATGACAGTATACTATTATTCTATAAGAAATGAGAAGCAGGATAACTCTTGGAAAAACCAAGAAAGACTTTCATGAGCTAATACAAAGTTAAGTGTATTGTATACAAAATAACAGCAATATTGTGTGATGATCCAGCTGATGAAAATGATTATGTTGTGAGTCTCTTAATTTCCATGGGAATCAAGTTCTTCATCAGAAAAAGGAAGAGCTTAATCTAAATAAACTGATCTCCCTTTCAATTCCAGATCTATATTTCTATTGAAATGTCATTTCTCTAACTTATATGTCAAATGACATCACTTGTGTAGGGTTTTTTGTTTGTTTGTTTGTTTTTGTTTTGTTTTGTTTTTTTTCCTGGAGGCCACTGGGGTTAAGTGATTTGCCCAGGGTCACACAGCTAGGAAATGTTAAGTGTCTGAGGCCAGATTTGAACTCAGGTTCTCCTGACTTCAAGGCTAGTGCTCTATCCACTGCACACTTTTGTAGTTTTTGCAAAACTAAAAGTACTGTTTGCAATTTATCTCATTATCATTTAAAGTTATTATTGTTAGAACTGCAATAGTAACAAATAATGATTAATCAGCTAATACAAATTGAGTATTGATTATATTAGATGCTGTGCAAAATATTGTTTAGATAAGATAAAACTCTGACCTTTCAGAATGTATAAATTATATTGGGTAAGCTTCTCAAGATCTGGCAAATGGTTCTCCAATAGTCAAGAAAATAATATTTGGGGAGACCAAATGCAAAGTTATGGGCAAATGTTAAAATACCTTGACCTTAATCCTCTGCAATCAAAAATCAAGAAGCCTATAGCAGAAATATAGTATTCTGACCATTGCTTTTAGAAAAGAAAAAGGCAGCTAGAAACCGAGATGTCTAGGAATACTATTTTCAATGAGCAAGCATAGATAACAAGTAGTAAAAGCAGATAAGCATAAGACCTAGAATCATAAAGACCTATGTTCAAATCTGTCGTCATATAGTAATTTGCTGTGTCACCCTGGGCACATCACTTTACTTCTTTCAGTTTCAATTTTCTTATCTCTAAAAGGGACAAAGGAATAGTATATACTCTCTAGGAATGTTATAAGGAGGGGCAACTAACTAGGTGGTGCAGTGGATAGAGAGCCAGCCCTGAAGTCAGGAGGACTTGAGTTCAAATCTGACCTGAGCTTCCTAGCTGTGTGACCCTGGGCAAGTCACTTAACCTCAGTTGCCTTGGCAAAAAAAAAAAAAAAAAAGAAGAAGAAGAAGAAGAAAGGAATGTTATAAGGGACAAATGAGATAATATTTATAAAGAATTTTGCAAACATTAAAGTGCTATATAGTACCTATTATTATTATTAATCAGAGGACACTGACTATTACTATGTCATTCTCTAAGGGAGGAAAATATACTATTTCTCCTCTCTCTCCTCTTCTCATATACTTTTGATTGATTAATTCAATAGAGATTTCTAATTCTTCTACTGATAATAATTGAGGTACCAGTAGAAACACAAATGTAGCAGGTCCCTTTTAGATTGTGATTGCCTGTATCTATACAGGAATGGAACAAAGTCACTTCTATGATTTTCTCCCCATCTTTCACATATAGAGAAAATGGGAGTAATTTAAAGTTTAAAAACTAGAGTATCCAAAATTCTACAGCTCTTTGGTAGTTATGACAGACGTACCATTTATAGTCTTAATTTTAAAAATTATACTAGGAAGGCATATAGAACAGTGACCATGAAGTTACTAAATATATACGCATCAAGTGGTAAAACATCCAAGAGGAAAAGTTAAATGAGTTTCAGGAAGAAACTGAAAACAAAACTATACTAGGGGGAGATCTCAACTGTCCAATCTTTCAGTACTCAATAAATTCAACAACAACAGCAACAACAAAAACAGGAAAAAATAGAAATAAATAGAGTATTAGAAAGTTAAATATGACAGACTTTTGTAAAAAACTGAATGGAAACAGAAATGGATGTTCCTTTTTCTTAGTAGCACATGGAGCTTACACAAAAATGCCCATGTATTAGGGCATTAAAACCTCATAAATGTAAAGAGGTAGAAATATTAAATGTATTCTTTTCAGATAACGATGAAATAAAAATCACATGCAATAAAAGGCCGAGGGGAACACAGACCAAAAATTAATTGGAAACTAAATAATCTAATCCAAAAGAATGAAGGGATCAAAAAAGAAATCATAGAAACAATCAATTTCTTTAAAGAGATGACAATAATGAAACAACATAAACAGATTTATGGAATGCAGCCATATCAATACTTAGGAGAAAACTTATTTCTCTAAATTCTTACATCAACAAAATGGAAAAAAAAAAAAAAACTAATCAGTGAATTGACCATGCAACTAAAACTTGCAACTAAAAAATAACTTGAAAAAGAAAAAAAAATTTAAATCTCCAATTGTATACCAAATGGGAAATCCTGAAAATCAAAGGTGAGATTAATAAGATTTAAATTTTTAAAAATGAACTAATAAATGAATCTAGGAGTTGGTTTTATGAAAATATATATATGCAGAGCTAAAATGGCGGAGCAAAGACATGACTCCCTTTGTCCTCCTCTGACCTTCTCTCAAACCAACAGCACATAAACCTCTAAACTGATTTTTAAGTCAAAGAACCCACAAATATCTGGACTATAACACATTCCTAGCAGAAGTTACCTTGGAGGAGTTTCAGAGCAGGTCCGTCTCAGACGGGAAGGGGGTTGGGCAGTTTGCCAAGCTGTGGCGCAGCTCCAGGAGATCAGGGAAGGAAGCCAGGCAGGACTCAGCTTGGCAGGTTCTAAGCACCTGGGAAGTCTATCTGAGACACTAGGGACACTCTGCCCTGATTGTGGGCAGGTGCTTTGGCCAATCTGCCTTTTGTAAAAAGTAGATTGTAACCCACTGCAAACACGGAACCTAGCCTGGACAGACCAGCACTGGAAGTCAATCAGCCAAACTGACCCAGGACAAATTAAAACAACTGCAGCTTCTCTGATTTAAACAGACCTCAAGCTCTTTTTTAAAAAATGAATAAAAAAACAGAAAAAACTCTCACCATAGACAGCTTTTATGGAAAGAGAGAAGAACAGACCCCAGATCCTGAGGTTCCTAAAGGTAAAGCAACTCCAAAGGAAGGCACAAAGGGAGACATGAGATGGTCCCCATTTCACAAGGCTTTCCTGGAGGATTGCATAAAGAATCTCAAAAGAGTTAGATGAAAAATGGAGAAATGAAATGAGATCATTGAAAGAAGGAATGGAAAAAGCATATAATGCTCTACAAAAAAAAAAAAAAAAATATGAAAAAGACACCAAGTCACTGAAAAACAAAATTGGTGAAACGGAAAAGATATGCAATGAACAAATTGGCCAATTACAAAAGGAGCTAAAAAAAGTAACTGAAGAAAATAATACATTAAAAATTAGAATTGAATGAATAGAAGGGAATTACTCAATAAGAATTCAAGAATCAGTCAAACAAAAACAAAAAATAGAAGAAAATATGAAATATCTCTTAGGAAAAACAACTGACCTGGAAAACAGATATAGGAGAGACAATCTAAGGATTAGTGGACTTCCTGAAAGCCATGATGAAAAAAAGAACCTAGACTCTATCTTCCAGAAAATCATGAAAGAAAACTACCCTGATGTTCTAGAATCAGAAGGCAAAATAACCATCAAAAGAATTCACCGATCACCTCCTGAAAGAGACCCCAAAATTAAAACCCCAAGAAATATTATGGCTAAATTTCAGGACTATCACACCAAGGAAAAGATATTGCTAGAAGCTAGAAAGAAACAATTCAAATACCAAGGAATTGTAATTAGCATCACACAAGATCTGTCAGCCTCCACATTGAAGGATCAAAGGGCCTGGAACCAGATATTCAGAAAGGCAAAGAAAATTGGATTGCAGCCAAAAATAAGCTATCCAGCTAGAATGAACATTATCTTCCAGGGAAGAAAATGGACACAATGATATAGGTGACTTTCACCTATTTCTAAGGAAAAGACCAGATCTGAACAAAAAAATTGAGCTCCAAACACAGAACTCAAGACAAGCACAAAAAGGTAAAAAGGAAAGAACTCTTGAAAACTATATTTCTACTCTGGGTATACTTAAGGAATGGGGGTATAATATGATTTTACTTAGATAATATGAAAAAGAAACTAGAGGTGGAAGGGCTATCATACTGGAAAAAGAGGGAAAAAGAGGGAAAATAAGGTTTAAAACAAAGGCAAAAATAAGGTAAAATCTCATGAAGAGGCAAAGACAACCTAATGTAACTGAGGGAAAGAAGGGAAGGGGATGAGCATTGTGTGAATCTTATTGTCATCAGATTGGGCTCTAAAAGAGTATATCAGACACATTTGGTTTCACAGAAAAACTTGTCCCTCCTTATAGGGAAGTGGGAGGGAAAGGAGGAAAACAAAGCAATAGACAAATAGAAGGGAAAATAGAAGAATTAGGGGAAAGTATAAAAAAAGTGGGAGGGGTTCTAAAGGGGGGAGGACTGTTTGAGGGAAGTGGTCATCAAAAGCAAAATACTGGGGAAAGGGGAAGGGAGACAGGGGAAAGGAATGAGGAAAACATAACTGGATAAATAATATGGCAGGAAATACAGAATTAGTTATTTTAACTGTTAATGTGAATGGGATGAATTCTCCCATAACGCAGAAGCGGATAGCAGACTGATTTAAAAGCCAGAATCCAACAATATGTTCTGTCTCTGGATATAACTGTTATTTTCCATCCCAAGTTTATTGGAATTGCCTTGAATCGCCACATTGTTGAGAAGAGCCAAGTCCAACACAGCTGATCATCACATAATTCTTGTTACTCTGTACAATGTTCTCCTGGTTCTATTCTCTTCATCAGCAGTTCATTTAAGTCTTTCCAGGTTTTTCTAAAATCATATTACTCATCATTTCTTAAACAACAATAATATTCCATTACCTTGGTGTATTGTAACTTGTTTAGACACTCCGTAACTGATGAACAGCCACTTAATTTCCAGTTCCTTTCCTCTACAAAAAAGAGTTGTGATAAACATTTCTGCACATTTAGATACTTTTTCCTTTTTTATGATCTCTTTGGGAACCAGACCCAAGTAGTGAGACTGCTGGATCAAAGGATATGTATAGTTTGACAGCCCTTTGAACATAGTTCTAAATTGCTTTCCTGAATGGTTGGATCATTTCATAACTCCACCAACAATGTACTAGTGTTCTAGTTTTCTCACATCCCTTCCATCATTTATCCTTATTTTTTCTTGTCATCTTAGTCAATCTGAGAGGTGTGAGACAGTAACCCAGAGTTGTCTTAATTTGCATTTCTCTAATCAATAGTGATTATAACATTTTTTCACATAAGTAGAAATGGCATTAATTTCTTTATCTGAAAATTATCTGTCCATATTCTTTTCCATTTGCCATTTGAAGAATAACTTGTATTCTTAAAATTTGAGTCAGTTTTTGATATATTTTAGAAATGAAGCCTTTATCAGAAACACTGGCTATAAAAATAGTTTCTCAGCTTTCTGATTACCTCCTAATCTTGGTTGCATTGACTTTGTTTATACAAAAACTTTTTAAATTGATGTAATCAAAATTACCTATTTTGCATTTTATAATGTTTTGTAGGTCTTCTTTGGTCATAAATTCTTCCCTTCTCCTCATACCTGAAAAGTAGACTATCTCTTGCTCTACTAATTTGCTTATAGAATCATCCTTTATGTCTAAATCATGAATCACCTTATCTTGATATAGAATATTAGATGTTGGTCAATGCCTATTTTCTGTCCTATTTTCCATTTTTCCTAGCAGTTTTTGTCAAATAGTGAGTTCTTATTTCAGAAGCTGGAGTGTGGGTTTATCAAATCCTAGTCATTGACTTTTATGTCTTGTGTACCTAACCTTTTCCACTGATCCACTACTCTATTTCCTAGCCAGTGTCAAATGATTTTAATGATCATTGTTTTATATTTTAGTTTTAGGTCTGGTACAACTAGACCATGATCCTTTGCATTTTTTAAAATTAATTTCCTTGAAATTTTGATCTTTTGTTCTTCCAGATGAATTTTGTTCTTATTTTTTTCTAGTTCCATAAAGTAATATTTTGGCAGTTTGATTAGAATAGCACTGAATACGTAGATTAATTTAGATAGAATTGTCATACTTAGGATACTAATTTGGTCTACTCATCAGCAATTTATATTTTTCTAGTTGTTTATATCAAACTTTATTTGTGTGAAAAGTGTTTTGTAATTATGTTCACTTAGTACCTGGATTTGTCTTGGCAGGAAGACTTTCAAAATATTTTACATTGTCTACAGCTATCTTAAATGGATTTTCTCTTTCTATCTCTTGTTGCTGGGATTTACTGGTAGCATACAGAACCATAGGCATGTACTGCCATACAAGGAAGTCTGTGTTTTGATTAGCTTTGCTTCTTTATTTTTGTAAAAAAAAAAAAAAAAAAAAATTCTTATAAGAAATGGCGAGAAGAGAGAACAGATGTTAAGAAATGAATGTTTTTGAAAAACAAAAAGGAATGAATAAAAATAAGACAAATTTAAGAAAATAATTTAAGTTCATTGAAATCAAGGACTTGTTTATTCATATATTCAAGGCATAATACAATGCTTTGTGTTTGTTTTTTTTTTAATAAAACCTTTTTCAAGAGTGTATGTTGATTGTTGGTGGAGTTGTAAATGGATCTGGAGAACAATTTGGAACTATGTTCAAAAAATTGTCAAACTGTGCATACCCTTTGATCCAGCAGTGTTGCTATTGGGCTTATATCCCAAAGGGATCTTAAAGGAAGGAAAGGGACCCACATGTGCAAAAATGTTTGTGGCAGCCCTTTTCATAGTGGCAAGAAACTGGAAATTGAGTGGATGCCCATCAGTTGGAGAATGGCTGAATAATTTATGATATATGAAGATTATGGAATATTATTGTTCTATAAGAAATGATCAGGAGCATGATTTTAGAGAAACCTGGAGAGACTTACATGAACTGATGCTAAATGAAATGAGCAGAACCAGGAGATCATTGTACTTGACATCAATATTACATGACAATCAAATGTGATGAACATGACTCTTTCCAACAAAGATGACTGATGCCAGTTCCAATGATCTTGTGATAGAGAGCTATCTACACGCAAAGAGAGGAGTGTAGGAAATGAATGTGGATCACAACATAACCTTCTCACTCTATTTTTTGTTGTTTGCTTGCATTTTGTTTTCTTACTCATTTACTTTCTTTTTTGGATCTGATTTGTGCAGCAGAATTATATAAATGTTTATACATATTGAATTTAACATATATTTTAACATGTTTAGCATAGATTGAATTGCTGGCCATCTAGGGGGAGGGATGGAGGGGAAGGAGGAGAAAATCTGAAACACAAGGCTATGCAAGGGTCAGTGTTGTCAAATTATCCATGCATTTGTTTTGAAAATAAAAAGCTTTATTTAAAAAAAAAAAGAGTATATGTTGAATCTTTTAAATTGAACAACTTCCAATTCATCATGGATGCCTTTTATCCATTAACTATGATAATGGCTGCCTTGTGTTTCACAAACATGATTTAAACGGTGATTTTAAGTACTGAGTTCAGTGGGTACTCACTGAAAAGTTCAATTCAAGAGTGCTAAGAACCTTAACAAAGTATGTTTGCAAAATGTCTACAGGAAGAAAGTATTATTCTTAAAGCCTTAGACAATACAAAATCATAAAAATGATAATCTAAGATAGGAAGGAAAGAGTTGGCTGTTACTTAAACATTAACAACCCATTCATTTCATTTTCTAAGTCAATAAATTATAAAGGTTTGAAATGTTAACATTTATAATGCTAAGTTTAAGACTTCAAAGAATATCAGGCAAATAGTTTTAAAATCACATTTTAAATATGCCATTTCCTGGAGCTGATCTCCAAATTTACCTATTTTCTAAAATTTGATTCATAAATGAAACCTATCTGGCAGTATTACATTTCAACTGTGGTATTTACCAGTAGTAACAATATAATCTCTAGAGAGGATGGGTATTTTAGCAAAATACTGAATAGAATACAAAATAGTGTATTCAAACATTAAGAGAACATATAGTCTTTCCATTTTAAGGAATATAATTTATTGGCAATCTAAAAGAAACAAATGACAGATTCATAGTTTTTATCATACCTTATTATCTGTTTGATCTTGGGTAAACATTTTCTGTGTCTAACTTGTTTTCTTCACATTGAAAGTATGAAGTAGATCTCTTTAAGATTTCTACTAACTCTAACTCTGTGATCAGTGCCATCATATAAATTCCAAAAGAATAATTGAAAAAAAAATTGGAATGGGAGAATAAAACTCATTTAATGTAAGAGCTAAAATCCTAAAAGTGGAAGAAAACATGTATTAGAAATAAGCTTTCACTATTTCTTTTTGATCATTTCTGGAGGGAATATGGAATAGAAGAAATATGATTGAATATATCATAAATGTATGATTGAATACTTATCTGTTGATTGCTAATTATTTTTCTTGGTTTTTTTTTTCCTAGTGGTTTTTTAAAGAAGTACAAAAAATGGCAAGAATTAAATAATATCCCCAAACCTCTTAAATTGCTTTTGGTTGAGAAAGTCATCTATTCAAAAGGATCAATAAAAAATTGGGGGTGGGGGAGGGAGCAAAAGAACAGGAAGAGGCATAGAAAATGTCCAGACATCACTTAGGAAATAGATGTCTCTAAATGCATGAGAAAGGTCTGAGGTTGGTGACCGGGGAGCAAAATAAATAAATACAACTATTAATATAATTGCATTTTTATGAGCTGTAACAATGTTTTGAGGGTAGCTTGATGATACAGTAGATAGAATGCTGGGCCTGGAGTCAGGAAAACATCTTTCTGTGTTCAAATCTGATCTCAGACACTTTCTAGCTGTCTAGCACTAGGCAAGTCACTTAATCCCTTTTTCCTGAATTCTTCATCTGTGAAATGAGCTAGAGAAGATATGGAGATATCAACACACACACACACACACACACACACACACACACACACACACAAACACACATGCAAGTACTCCTGCTTTCATCTCATCCCTAATCTCTAGAAATGTTGTGCCACAGTTCCATGTCTCAGTTTCCCTCAGTTGCTCTGTTTCAGTTTCCCTTAATTGTTCTGCCCCAAAATAGCAACGTCCTTCCTCCTGACCATCAGAAATAAATGGACTCACATTCCAAAGGAGTCATAAAACCTCCAGATGGTCCACCTCGATATACCACTTATCTTTTGGCTTCAGACTTACTATTTCCTAGTTCAGTCCCAAGCTTCCTTTACTCCCTACCTGTCAGAATTGAATGGATAGCCCTTCCTGGAACTCAATTCTTCCCCCCATCCCCAGTGCTCAACCCCTCCTTCTGAGTTCTTTGTTCAGTCTGAGTGCAGGAGGTCTATAAAAAATGCTAAGAACAAACTTACTATTTGCTGGACCTGCTTGAGATTCAGTCAGCTGGCATGTCTGTCATTCTAAACTCGCAATGGACTGTGTGCTTTGAGACTAAAGTCCCAGCAGTCCTGATCCATAGCTATGGATTCTAAACTCTCAATTAACATCAATAAAGTATTATCTAATCTCCAATGTGTGATACTGCCTCAGTTACTCCCGGAGCATTACAGAAACGCCTGATTTGGGCTCTCACCTTACTCCGTTCTAGCCAGTACCTTCCAACTCATTACATATTTGTAAATGAATGGGCATTTATTTCCACAGTTAAGAAAATTAAATTGAAGAAATGAACGAAATTAGAAAATTGAAACACACAAGGACATGAAAGACATAATCAAAGGTGAAGGTATCTCTCCCAAAAGAATGTAAGCTCCTTAGGGACAGGGATTCACTTTTCTAATCAGGGGTGGTGACCTGAGATTTGAAAAGAATCTTGTTCTTTGTCCCAATCCCTTCACTGTTATCTTCCACTTTCTAGAATGTAAACTCCTTGTTGGGGGCAGGGACTGACTATGAGGAGTGAAGATTCAGGCCCAGTAACTTCTGTAACATCCGATTAATGCAGAATCTAGAGAGGAACTTGCCTTTCAGGATCTTCTTGCCTTTTAAAGTTTTAAAGCAGTTTCTATTAACCTAGGCACCCATTCTTGAAAGAATGTAAATAAATCTTTCTTGTATTCATCTGTGAGTCAATGGAGTTCTTGGTAAGATATTTTGTTTCTTACACATCCTGTTTCCTTTGTTATTATTGTTTTATTTTTAGTAGTTTAACTATAATACTTTTTAAGCTCATACTACTTCAACCTCATCTCCAGATATCTCCATCTCCCTTATACTTCAAGTATGCACTAAGGCAGCCATATTTTATACCTCATTATGAACATTTATAAAAACTCTATACCCCCAAATATTTGTTTTTAACTAAAAAATTTCCTTTTCTGACTATAGCCTATTACCAGTTCAACTATTCTTTTCCTTTATTCCTACCAAATTGGAACTGCAATTATAAATGATATTCGCTTGATATCCTGTTATAGTCTATTTTTTTCCATTCTCACTCCCTTTACAAAAGCTCTCCTTAACTATGAGTTACATATCATTGTCATGTAACAAGTAAGACAGTATACCCCTTCTAAACTACTTGGCATAAATTTTGCATTTATATTTATACATATACTTGTTGGTGGTCTTAATAGGATATATGTAAAGAACTAAAGTTAGAGCTTAGCCAGATGAAGGAACATAAAAGGTGCTTTAAAAACTTTTGTTGGTTGATCAATTTATTGCCAAGGGACTTCCTTCTGGGGGTGGAGCCATGATGGCGGAGATCAGACAGGAGTCTCTGTAACCTCTTCTAACCTTCCCTCAAACCAACAACATATGAGGCCTCTAGACTGATTTTAAAGCAAAAAAATCCACAATATCTGGAGGACTACACTATTCTAGAAGAAGATACTCTGGAAGAACTTCAAAACAGGTCTCTTTTAATTGGGCAGGGGGGTGGTCTGCTGAACCCAGACTGCAGCACAGGGAGACCAGGGCAGGGAACTGGAGCAGGGAGCTGGAACAGGAGTTGGAACAGGAGTGGGAACATTGTGCTTTTCACACACCTGGGAGTCTTCTGGGGGCCTCTTGGGCCAATCTGTCCTGATTGTGGGCAGGTGGTTTGGAGGGTCTGCCTTTTGTGGGGGGTAGATTGTGAACCACTGAACCCCTGATGAGCGTGGGACCTAGCTGCCATTACACAGCACCCTAGGGAGATCAATCAATCAGCAGGACTGATCAGCACCAGAAATAATTCAATCAGCAGAACTGCCCAGTTCCTGAAATAACTCAATCAGCAGAACTGCCCCAGGGCAAATTAAAGCAGCTGTCCCACCTTTGCCTTAAACAGACCTCACACCTTTAAAAAAAAATGAATAAAAAACCCAAAAAGAGCTGTCACCATAGACAACTTTTATGGAGAGAGGGAAGAACAGACCTCAAATCCTGAGGCCCCTAAAGGTAAAGCAACTCCAGAAAAAGCCCCAAAGAGAGACATAAACTGGTCTCCATGTGTCACAAGGCTTTCTTGGAAGATTGCATAAAAAATCTTAAAAGAGAGTTAGAAGAAACATGGGGAAATGAAATGAGATCACTGCAAAATAAAATAGAAAAAATGGGAAAAGAATGCAATGAACAAAAAAAAGTAAATGGTCAATTGCAAAAGAAACTAAAAACAGTAACTAAAGAAAATAAGATATTAAAAATTAGAATCGAACAATTGGAAATGAATGACTCATCAAGACTTCCAGAATCAGTCAAACAAAAACAAAAAAATGAAAAGATAGAGAAAAACATGAAATATCTCCTAGGAAAAACAACTGACCTGGAAAATAGATCTAGGAGAGACAATCTAAGGAGTATAAGGCTTCCTGAAAGCCATGATGAAAAAAAGAACCTAGACACTATCTTCCAGGAAATCATAAAAGAAAACTGCCCTGATATTTTAGACCCAGAAGGCAAAATACTCCTTGAAACAATCCACCGATCACCTCCTGAAAGAAACCCAAAAATTAAGTCCCCCAGAAATATCGTGGCTAAATTCCAGAACTATCATACCAAGGAAAAGATATTACAAGAAGCCAGAAAGAAACAATTTAAATATCGGGGAGCTACAATTAGGATCACACAGGACCTAGCAGCTTCTACTTCGAAGAATTGAAAGGCCTGGAATCAGATATTCTGAAGGGCAAAGGAACTTGGATTACAGCAAGAATAAGTTACCCAGCTAGAACGAGCATTGTCTTCCAGGGTAGAAGATGGTCATTCAATGACATAGGAGAATTTCACCTATTTCTACTGAAAAGACCAGAACTGAACAAAAAATTTGATCTACAAACACAGAACACAAGAGAAACATAAAAAGGTAACAAGAAAAAAAAAACACTTGAGAACTATATTTATGTTATAAATACTTATAGAATGTGGGTTGATTTTATGAATCTATTATTACATTATGACTATGATATGATTACTGTGATTTTATGATTACTATAAGATTATTGTGATTTTATGATTATTATATGATAAACTGAAAAAGAAATTAGAGGTAGAAAAGGGATAACACTGGAAGAAGAGGAAAAGGAGGTAAAATAAAAGAAATTACATCACATGTAGAGGCAAAGAAAACCTATAATGGTTGAAGGGAAAAAAGGGAGGGGAATGAGAATTGGGTTAATCTTCATCTCATCAGATTTGGCTCTGAGGGAATAATAGACCTACTTATAAGGAAACAGGAGGGAAAGGGAGAAAAAAGGGGTGGGTGGGGCTCTAAAGGGGAAGGATTGTTTGAGGGAAGTGGTTATCAAAAGCAAAATAGTAGAAAGGAGGGAAAGGGGATAAGAAAGACAAAAGCATAAGCTAGGGTAAATAAGATGGCAGGAAATACAGAATTAGTTATTTTAACTGTGAATGTAAATGGAATGAACTCTCCCTTAAAGCAGAAGCAGATAGCAGAGTGGATTAAAAACCAGAATCCAACAATATGTTGTATACAAGAAACACATCTAAAACACAGAGATACATACAGGGTGAAGGTAAAAGGCTGGAGCAGAATCTATTATGCTTCAGGTGAACAAAAAAAAGCAGGGGTAGCAATCCTGATCCCAGACCAAGTAAAAGCAAAGATAGACTTAAAGAGACAAAGAAGGAAATTATATCTTCCTAAAGGGTACCATAGATAATGAAGCAATATCAATACTAAACATATATGCACCAAGTGGCATAGAATGGAAATTCCTAGAGGAAAAGTTCAGAGAGATGCAAGAAGAAATAGACAGCAAAATTATAATAGTGGGGGATCTCAACCTCCCTCTCTCAGATTTTGATAAATCAAACCACAAAATAAATAAGAAAGAAGTTAAGGAGGTAAACAAAATGTTAGAAAAGTGAGGTATGATAGATCTTTGGAGGAAATTAAATGGAGACAGAAAGGAGTTTACTTTTTTCTCAGCAGTCCATGGAACTTATACAAAAATTGACCATGTGT
>JAJPUD010007387.1:0-21451 GCA_023553655.1 Myrmecobius fasciatus | reverse complement strand
GAAAAAATCCCCAAGACCAGATGGATTTACATGTGAATTCTACCAAACATTTAAAGAACAATTAACTCCAATATTATATAAACTATTCGAAAAAATAGGGAATGAAGGACTCCTACCAAACTCCTTTTATGATACAGACATGGTACTGATACCTAAACCAGGTAAAACAAAAACAGAGAAAGAAAATTATAGACCAATCTCCTTAATGAATATTGATGCAAAAATCTTAAATAAAATATTAGCAAAGAGATTACAGAAAATCATTCCCAGAATAATACACCATGACCAAGTAGGATTTATACCAGGAATGCAGGGATGGTTCAATATTAGGAAAAGTATTTACATAATTGACTATATTAATTTTGGTTATTAACAAAAAACATATGATAATCTCAATAGATGCAGAAAAAGCATTTGATAATATCCAACATCCGTTCCTATGAAAAACATTAGAGAGTATAGGAATTAATGGACTTTTCCTTAAAATAGTCGGTAGCATCTATTTAAAACCATCAGCTAGCATCATATGTAATGGTGATAAACTGGAACCATTGCCAATAAGATCAGGGGTGAAACAAGGTTGCCCACTATCACCATTACTATTCAATATTGTATTAGAAATGCTAGCCTTGGCAATAAGACAAGAAAAAGAGATTCAAGGAATTAGAGTAGGTCATGAGGAAACCAAATTATCACTCTTTGCAGATGATATGATGGTCTACTTAGAGAACCCTAGAGAATCAACTAAAAAACTATTAGAATTAATCCACAACTTTAGCAAAGTTGCAGGATAAAAAATAAATCCACATAAATCATCAGCATTTTTATACATCACCAACAAAATGCAACAGCAAGAGATACAAAGAGAAATTCCATTCAAAATGACTATCGATAGTATAAAATATTTGGGAATATATCTACCAAGGGAAAGTCAGGATCTATATGAGCAAAACTACAAAACACTCTCCACACAAATAAAGTCAGATCTAAACAATTGGAAAAACATCAAGTGCTCTTGGATAGGTCGAGCGAATATAATAAAGATGGCAATACTACCTAAACTAATCTATCTATTTAGTGCTATACCAATCAAACTCCCAAGAGATTATTTAACTGACCTAGAAAAAATAACAACAAAATTCATCTGGAAAAACAAAAGGTCAAGAATTTCAAGGGAATTAATGAAAAAATGCAAATGAGGGTGGCCTAGCTGTACCTGATTTAAAACTATATTATAAAGCAGTGGTCACCAAAACCATTTGGTACTGGATAAGAAATAGAGTAGTGGATCAGTGGAATAGGTTTGGTTCACAGGACAAAATACTCAATGACAATAGTAATCTAGTGTTTGATAAACCCAAAGACCCCAGTTTTTGGGATAAAAACTCACTATTTGACAAAAATTGCTGGGATAATTGGAAACTAGTATGGAAGAAATTAGGCATTGACCCACACCTAACACCATATACCAAGATAAGGTCAAAATGGATTCATGATCTAGGCATAAAGAATGATATTATAAACAAATTAGAACAATGTAGGATGGTTTACCTCTCAGACCTGTGGAGGGGGAAGGAATTTGTGACCAAAGAAGAAGTAGAGGTCATCATTAATCACAAAATAGATAAGTTTGACTATATCAAGTTAAAAAGTTTTTGTACAAACAAAATGAATGCAGACAAGATTAGAAGAGTAGCAGTAAACTGGGAAAATATTTTTACATCCAAAGGTTCTGATAAAGGCCTCATTTCTAAAATATATAGAGAATTGACTCAAATATATAAGAATTCAAGCCATTCTCCAATGGATAAATGGTCAAAAGATATGAACAGAGAATTTTCAGATGAAGAAATTGAAACTATTTCTGGTCACATGAAAAGGTGCTCCAAGTCACTATTGATCAGAGAAATGCAAATTAAGACAACTCTGAGATACCACTACACACCTGTCTGATTGGCTAAAATGACAGGAAATGATAATGACGAATGTTGGAGGGGATGTGGGAAAACTGGGACACTGATACATTGTTGGTGGAACTGTGAACGGATCCAACCATTCTGGAGAGCAATTTGGAGCTATGCTCAAAAAGTTATCAAACTGTGCATACCATTTGACCCAGCAGTGTTTCTACTGGGCCTATATCCCAAAGAGATTTTAAAGGAGGGAAAGGGACCCACATGTGCAAAAATGTTTGTGGCAGCCCTTTTTGTAGTGGCAAGAAACTGGAAATTGAAAGGATGCCCATCAATTGGAGAATGGCTGAATAAATTATGGTATATGAATGTTATGGAATATTATTGTTCTGTAAGAAATGACCAACAGGAGGATTTCAGAGACGCCTGGAGAGACTTGCATGAACTGATGCTGAGTGAAATCAGCAGAACCAGGAGAACATTATACACAGCAACAAGACTATACGATGATCAATTTTGATGGACATGGTTCTCTTCAACAATGATGTGATGCAAATCAGTTCCTATTGTTCAGCGATGAAGATAGTCATACACATCCAGAGAGAGGCCTGTGGGAACTGAGTGTGAACCACAACACAGTATTTTAACGCTTTCTGTGAATATTTCCATGCATTTTGTTTTCCTTCTTAGGTTGTTTTTTCTTCTTCTCTTTCTAGATCTGATGTTTCTTGTGCAGTAAGATAACTGTATAGATATGTATACATGTATTGTATTTGTCATACAATTTATCCTATTTAGCATGTATTAGATTACCTGTCATCTAGGGGGGGTGGGGGGAAGGAGGTAAAAACCTTGGGAAAAAAAAAGTTTTTGCAAAGGTCAATGTAGAAAAATCACTCATATGTTTTATAAATAAAAAGCTTTATAAAAAAAAAATTTATTGCCAAGGTCCAAAATTGGGAACTGGAATTCTAATCAGCCCATTCAGCCCCCATTGTCAATAACTCTAATCTAAGCATCTTATCTCTATTGTTATAGAGAGATAGGCCATCTTCAGATTTGTCTTGATTAGCATATTTTACAAAAAGTTTTGAGAGTTGATCAGTCAATTAGACTCCACTTGGCTCCCCCTTGGCCCCTCCCAGGCCTTTTCCTAACTCCTCCCTAATTCCTCCCCTTACATCCCAGACCCAGTTCCTGCTTTTCTCCCCTGAGACTGTAAAAGTTCTCCAGTTTGCTTAGTCTTTTATGCTTCCCCTTGCTTAATCCTATTTGGTTGATCACATGAGTTATTTCAGGTCATAAATGGCAAATCTTTCTAACCTGATTTATGTTTAACATGAATTTTCATATCTTTTAAAGTATAATTCTACTATTCTGACAATCTAAAATTATGCTCCCTCATTCTATTATTCTCTAACAATCTGAAACTAAGCTCTCCAAATCTACTTCATATGGTGCTGAAAAAACTGCATGACATTTATTACAGACACAAAAGAAATCAAGGTTACTCTAATTTTTTGTGTCCTATTTGTCCACAAAGTGAGAAACCCTTGAAAAACTTCAAAATTTTACAAGGCACTTGTGGATCAATTAGCATATTGAGTTGCCACAGATTGAACCTTATCAGGGGTGTCTCTGACTTAGGTTGTGTCCTTTTCAAAAGATGTTACTTGGGTGTCAATGTGAGAATGGGACTTTTGGGGAACCTTACAAAGGAGAACTAAAAGCTGTCTTCAGCACATTTTCTAAGATCAGGAAATTATATTACATTGTGAAACACAAACCTTTGCTAATTCCTAATCAGGAAGAACCCACTGAGGGAATTTCTCAGTGTAAAATAAACTCATTTTTTGCCAAAAACTCTATCTGGAGATCAGGACTGCGAATCGAATTATTTTGCAAAAACCTGCAACACTGGCCTGGAGACCCCATTGCTGTTAGGGTATCTCTTACTCCTCAACATTTGTTGACCCATGCTGGGATCAATCCCATGACCTTGGTGTTATCAGCACTATATAAAACTCCCCATTCAGTTTTCTAACAGGGAGAATTGGAGCATTGCAGGCAAACTCACAGGGAATTAAAAAGCTTAAGCTTAAGAAATTTCTCCATGAGGAGTTGCAATCCCTCCCAAGCCTCTGGCTTTATTTAGTATTGGTGTTTATGGGAGAGTACACTGGAGTCCTGAAGCTTGACTAAGGGTGGAATAGTGAGTGGCTTGCCCAGGGATTCCTTAGTCCGAGACAGAGGAATCTATTTTCTCCCAGATTTCAGAGGGAATATGGGAGGGTTTTGAAAGCAGCACAAAAAGATCACCTGGAGGTCTGAGAAAACTGGGTCCCTGATAAGAATGCAGGACAGGATAGAATAATAAGAAAGAAGTGTTTAAACAACAGGTCACCCAACTGGTAAGGTAGAGGGAAAATCTCAAAACAATTAAGTTTCCCTTCTAAATCCATCATTCTATGGGGGGAAGGTCAGCTGAGACCAGAATGTAGAAGGGAGACAGAAACAGAGGCCTCACAGCAAAAAGAAATTCAATGGTGTCACTTGCCACATCCGAGGATACCCGGGATTCAGTTGTCATGGTGGAGTGAAGGCAAACTTGACCAAGCCCCAAAATCCTTCTGGAGAGCAGGGCATTTTGGGGAACAGTCTCTCCTTCAGTGCCCCTCTTGGTTGCACTTGGGGCAAGGACCAAGGCATTTCCTCCAAGGACAGTTCTGGGTCCGATGGCCCTGTCCATTTCACCTGAAGCACAAGCCTCTATGGTTCCCAGATATGGCAGCAGCTAAAATTTGGGACAGTTCTCCATTTCTTGCTTTAACTCTGCAATCTTCCTCCACTGCTGCAGTTTGGTCCTTATTATTAAAGACTCCAAAAGCTGTTTCTAATAACTGAGTTGAGAAGTTTGTGGGCTGAAAATTGGCTTCTGCAGCTTTCTCTGTATATCTGGGCAGATTGTTTAATATTAACATCTCCCCAGAAAGGTCAAATTGGAGGGCCAGTTTAAGGCCAATGCCTTAAACCCCCCAATAAACTGGGTGGGTTCCTCAGAGTAATGGCTAAGTTTTTCCTTAATCTGGGAGAGATTTGACATTGAAAAAGGTACCTCTACCCTGAGCATCTCTCCCTGAGAGTCTGCTACTTCTCTCAGGGGCAGAGTTCAGAAGAAGTGGCTGAATTGGGATCCTAAGGAAGAAAAAAAGGGATTCCACTCCTTGTATCAGAAGGAATGAGGAGTGAAGGTAGGGAGATCTCAGGATCTGGTTCAGGAAGTGAGGACAGAGTTGAAGAAATATTGTGGGACATAAGATCCTATCTGAAAGGGACTCACAGGCCTCCTGATAAGGACTGCATGGGATTGCAGAGGAGGGATCCTGTGTCCCTAGAGGAGTGGAAAGGAGGGAGTAATTTGAAAGGTTAGTATCTAATTTTGATTTCCCACCAGTAAATTTTAGCAGGATCCTGTAGTGCTGTTTTAATTGAAGTTTTTTAGTTTTCAGATATTTTAAGCCAAATTTGTCTGTTTTTTTTTTAAGAGACAGCTTAAGGGAAAATCCTTAGGAATAGGGACAGAGGTGGATTGTCCCATTTTTTGCCACAAGTCTTAGATTTTCTGGATTCTATAGTGTGCCATCCTCTCAGGCATCCCTAAAGAGGGAGAGAGGTGATAGAAGTTCCCCTGGTTAAGGATACTTCTGCTAAAAGACTCAGGAATTTCCAGTATAGGTGTCCCTAGTCAAGAAAGTCTGCTGAGCATAAAGCTCCCTACAACCCAAACCTTCCAGTGTGTCTGGCTGTCCCAACAATAGAATAAACAACAGCAGAACTCTGAAGGCTTACCTCCACCAAAATTTCAGGGATCCCCATGATGGGCCACCAAATGTTGAGGGGTGAGATACCCTAACAGCAATGGGGTCCCCAGGCCAGTGTTGCAGGTTTTTGTGAAAGAATTAGCAGTCCCGATTTCCAGGCCAGGTTTTTGGGAAAAAAAAAAAAAAAGGCTTATTTTACACTGAGAAGTTCCCTCAATGGGCTCTTCCTGATTAGGAATTAGCAAAGGTTTGGATTTCACAACCTTGATTATATTTAGGTTTCTGTAGCCCAAGGCTAGGGAGTGATCTCCAGATGAAATTGAAGGACTAATCAATAATAGGAGGTAATTATGCCCCAGACCAAGAGATTATTGTGGGAGTTTCCCCAGAGAATCAATTAGGAAGGTGGGGATGCTCCCAAAGGTCAGGAGGGATTGAGCTTTAGGGTTTTTCTAACCCAGGTCCACTCCTCCCAAAGATCAGGGGGACACAGTTCCTATAGTATCAAAGGGAGATACTGGCTACCCAGGCTTATCTCTGACCAGAGGCAACTCTTATGAAGAGCTTCAGAGACCCTGAAATTCTTTGGATTTTATCTATAGACAACTGCAGAATAGTGTTCAGAATTGTTATTTTGCACTGTGGGCAACAAACCAGAAAGCAATAAATGTCTTCTGGACTTCATATTATGCTTGAACAGTATTTTAGAAACTACCTGGATTTTATATTGTAATCCAGGGAATATTCTGTGAAGTGTTTTAATTATTAAACCTAGATTATTTAGGATTTATTTTGTATGCCTTGAGGAAATGAGCTCTAGAAAAAGCATGATACAAAATTTACTTGAATTGTCCAAATCTGAATAATTTCCACTGTAGTTAGTGGATAAGCTCTGCATATCTCTTTCCCAGAGGTCAACAGCATTTCTCAAATATGATATTCTCAATATGATACCAGGCTTTTATATATATTCTTCAGAATTCTTAGTTGTATCAAATCCAGCAGCCATTTGCTACAAGTTCACATAAAAATGTTTCCAATTGATGAAATATGATTTTATGGTTCCCCAATTTTAGGGGGGACTTCTATTCTGGCAATAAATCAGTTATTCTAGATCTTCTGGGTTTTGGAATCTGCCTCAGGAAACTCCCCCACCCTATCTGTCTGATTCAGACCACTTCTTAGTCAGATAGCTTTTGGCCTCAGAATAGTTCAAACTCCTAAAACAATAGTCAATAGACCACTCCTCAATTCATTGCTGGTTGTTGTAAGAAGAACCAAATTCCAGATACCACTCCTTCTTGAACTCTGAGCCATAGAATTAGTATATCTATGATAAAAAGCTGGCTAAATGTATCTCCTTGCTTCTGTTTCTCTGCTCATTTCTTTTAGAAATTCAGTCTGTTTTTGTAATGGCATTACAATTACAATAAACTTTAGCCCTTCACTAGGATAAGGGTTCAAGCCTGCAAATTCTTTTCAGACACCTCTTGATACTAGTCTGTGACCCCAAACTTTTGAGATCCCCTTTCCCAATCTCAACACAGTCACAAGTGAATAATCAAATGGAATCAGCCACAAAGCTCTATGGCAGTCACAGCATAAAACAGACAGGCAGCTCAGTTATCTTGCGTGAAATTCCCCATGTCATTATGTTAAAGAAAAAAAAAAGTCCTCAATTCAAATCAGTGCATTGATTTGACAACCATGAGTCCAGAATTCTTAAGATGAACTATGCCAATCACCTTCCAGACAGGTAGTCATCTTAACGTGAGACATCCATTCCCAGGTGTGGCTAGTAAAGATATTTGTTTTGCTGTACTATTCATATTTATGGAGGAGAATTTAATTTTTTTTTTGTTTTTGTTTTTGTTTTTTGTTGTTTTTAGTTCACTTGGGGATTTGTGAGGACAGATTTAAAAAAAAGAAAAGAATGGAAGCAGCTAGGTAATACAGACGATAAAGAGCTGGATTTGGAGTTAGGAAGATTCATCTTCCCAAATTTAAATGTAGCCACAGACATTTACTAGGTGAGTTGTAATGCTCAGGGAGAAACTGAGGCAGTATCACACAGTGGAAATTAGGTAATGCTTTATTGATGTCAATTGAGAGTTCAGAATCCATAGCTATGGATCAGGACTGGTGGGACTTATGTCTCAAAGCACTCAGTCCAGGCCAGAGACTGACACAGCCATGTCAGCCAACTGAATAATTATTCAGCACCTCATTGGTGGGAAACACAAGTTTTATAGTCTCCATGGCCCAGGGGAAACAAAGAAGTCATGGGAACAGCTGAGCACATCTGGTGTCCAAGGAAACCATAAATTCAGTTCTGACAGGTAGGAGTAAGGGATGCCTTGGCAAAGAAGACTACTAGTATGGGACATATAGATAAGAGGTAGGTCAAGGCTGACCATCTGGAGGTTTTATGATTCCTTTGGAATGTGAGTCCAATTATTTCTGAAGGTCAGGAAGTGGGGATTGCTATTCTGGGACAGAGCAATTAAGGGAGACTGATACTGCAATTGAGGGAAACTGATACTGCAACTGAGGGAAACTGAGACAGTAACTGAGGGAGACTGAGACAGTAACTGAGGGAAACTGATACCACCATTGAGGGAAACTGAGACAGGCAAAACAGAGTGACCTTGGGCAAGTCCCTTAATCTTATTTGCCTCAAATGCTTCATTTGCTTGTTTGCCTATATTGCCTCATTTGCAAAATAAGTTGGAGAAAGAAATGGAAAACCACTCAACTATCTTTGTCAAGAAAAATCCCAAAATGGGATGGAGTCACAGAATCTAACATAATTGAAAAATGACTTAACAACAACAAAAGAATGAATATATACTTAAATCAATGCTAGACACAAATATCCAAACTCAGAGTTTTATTTATTTTTATTTAGGAATTTTTTTTCTCAACAATATCTTATTTTTCCAATTACATATAAAGATGATTTTCAACCTTCATTTTTGTAAGATTTTGAATTCCAATTTTTTTTGTCCTTCCTTTCCTTACTTTCTCCCTTTCCAAGGCAGCAAGCAATCTCAATTAGGTTGTACATGTACAATCATTTTAAACATATTTCCATATTTTTCATGCTGTAAAGCAAAAATCAAAATAAAAGGGGAAAAAATGAGGAAAAAGTAAACAAACCCCCCCAAAAAGTGAAAATAGTATGCTTCCATCTACATTCAGTCTCCATAGTTCTCTCTCTGGATATGAATGGCATTTTCCAACCCATGATAGTTGATCATCACATAATCTTCACCTAGCATCAATTCATGTAAGTCTTTCCAGGCTTTTCTGAAATCAGTCTGCTCATCATTTCTTATGGAAAAATAATATTCCATTCCATTAAAATACCATACCTTATTCGGTCATTCCCCAATTGATGGGTAAACACTCAATTTCCAATTATTTGCCACCATAAAAAGAACTGCTACAAACATTTTTGCCAAAAGGAAAAGGATATACACAGTTTGATAGGCCTTTCAGCATACTTCCAAATTGTTCTCCAGAATAGTTGAATGAGCTCACAACTCCATAAACAATGCATTAGGATCCCAATTTTCCCATACCCTCTCAAACATTTGTCATTTTGCTTTTTTGTCAAATTAGTCAATCTGATAGGTATGATTGTACTTCAGAGTTGTTTTAATTTGCATTTCTCTAACCAACAGTGATTTAGAGCATTTCACATGTGACTATAGGAGGCTTTAATTTCTTCATCTGAAAATTGTCTTTGACCATTTATCAATTGGGGAACAACTTGTATTCTTATAAATTTGAGTCAGTTCTCTATATATTTTAGAAGTGAGACCTTTATCAGAAACATTGACTATAAACAATTTTTGCTGCATTGGATTTGTTTGTGCAAAATTTTTTTTAAATTTGATCCAATCAAAATTATCAACTTTGTATTTAATAATGTTCTCTAATTCGTTTTTATTTTCTCCAAAGATCTGGTTGGAAAGCTATCCTTTGCTCTCCTAATTTGCTTAGCATCACTCTTTATGTCTAAATCATGAAGCCATTTCGATGCTATCTTGGTGAGATATTGATCAATGCCTAGTTTCTGCCATAGTATTTTCCAGATTTTATCCAAAAGTGAATAATTTCCCAGAAGATGAAACCTTTGGTTTATCAAACAATAGATTATTTTAGTCATTGGCTATTGTGTCCTATTCCACTGATCTATTACTCTAGTCCTTAGCCAGGACCAGATAATTTTCATGAGTGCTCTTTATAATATAGTTTTAGATAAAGTACAGCTAGACCAGCTTCCTTTGCAGTTTTTTTTTTCAATTAATTCTCTTGAAATTCTTGACCTTTTGTTCTTTCAGATGAATTTTATTTTTATTCCTAACTCATAAAGTAATTTCTTGGGAGTTTGGTTGGTCTGGCAATAAATAAATAGATTAATTTAGATAGAATTGTCATTTTTATTCAAGTAACTCAGTCTACTCATAAGCAAAGGGTATTTTTCCAATTGTTTAGCTCTGGCTTTATTTGTGTTAAAATGTTTTATAATTATGTTGATATAATCCCTGACTTTGTCTTGGCAGGTAGACTTCCAAATATTTTATATTATGTACAGTTATTTTAAATTGGATTTCTCTTTCTATCTCCTACTGTTGGGCTTTGTTGTTAATATATAGAAATGCCAATGATTTTTGTGGTTTTATTTTATATCCTGCAACTTTACCAAAATTGTTAATTGTTTCAAGTAGGTTTTTGTTTTTGTTTTTTAGGATTCTCTTAATATCATCTGTAAAGAGTGTTAGTTTTGTTTCCTCATTGACTATTATAATTCTTTTGATTCTTTTTCTTCTCCTATTACTAAAGCTAACAATGACTAATTATGTGGGTTCAGAAATCAGCTTTACAAATACAAAGTGAAAAAAAATTGTGGTATAGCAGCATCCCAAAAAAATCATATGATGTTAAACTGGATTAAGAGCCATAGTTTTGAGAAATTTGTAGTTGAGAAGTCCTCACTATTTTATCCTAGTCAAATGTCGTATGGAATATTGTATTTTGTTCTGAGTACCACAATATATAAAAGTAATTAATAAGCTGGAAAGTGTCCAGAAAAAATGCAATAGTGACATGACGGTAAGACTATGCCATATGATAGTTGTCTGGAAGAATGGGGAGTTTTTAGATTGGACAAGAGAAGACTCAGGAGAGGCATTATGATTGTATCCAAGTATTTAACACTCTGTGATGTGAAAGACAATTGACTAGGGAATACCCAAAGATTGTAAATGTGCCATACACTAATACACAAAGAGATGAGCTTTTTTCAGCTAACCAAGATTGGCAAAAATTATTAGCCATATATCAGGGAACCATATGATGTAAGGTGGTAAACAAATTATTTAATTATAGATTATTACCATACCTTTTGAATTAACTCAAAAATGAGTTGTTTGCTATTACCACATTTATAAATGAATTACAAGGAGATATTAATAAAGTTTGAGATAGTAAATAAGCAGTGTACATTGTGAATCATATTGAGAAACTCAACTTAAAGATCAAAAAGGAGACATTGGGCAGTTATTTCTTAGTTTACAGAAGATAATAAGGGAAAGGAATGGATCCATTTTCTTTATGCATGTTCCATCTCACACTTTCCTTCCAAGGCCTATATCAGAAGGAAAGGCATTTGCAGACTCATTGCTAAAATTTCCTTTTTTATCTGCACAAACATTACACAATCAATTTCATCAATCTGCTCAAATACTTAGAAAACAATTTGACGTTACCCAAGAACAAGCTAGACATATTGTCAAATCTTGTCAAAAGAATGAACCTTTTCATCCTGGACCTCAGAATTCCTATATTAATTCAAGAAGTTTTGCTCCTTTAGGATTATGACAAATGGATGTTGCTCATTTTCCTGAATTTGGAAAGCTCAAGTTCATTCATGTTTCAGTAGATACCGTGTTTCAGAGAGGTTACTCTATCACTAATGCAATGAGGGGGGAAGCTGCCAATCATATTATTGATTTTTACTGGGTTGTTTTGTTGTTATATGAGTACTTCAGGGCAGCTAGGTGGCGCAGGGGCAGCTAGGTGGTGCAGTGGATAGAGCACCAACCCTGAAGTCAGGAGGACCTGAGTTCAAATTTGATCTCAAACACTTAACATTCCCTAGCTGTGTGACCCTGGGCAAGTCACTTAACCCCAATTGCCTCAGCAAAAAGCAAAAAAAAAAAAAAAAAAAAAAGAGTACTTCAATATTTGAAAACTGATAATGGACCTGTTACTACAAGTAATCAATTTGCAGCTTTTTGTGTTCAATATAATACCTACCATGAAATAAGGTATACCTTACAATCCCACTGGACAAACAATTGCAAAAAAGGAAAAATTGAGACAAAAATTGTTCTTCAAAAACAAAAGAAAGGGGGAAATGAGAATAGAAGAGTAAGATGAAAACTCAATTTAGCCTTATAACTTTAAATTTTTTGGTGGTATAAAAAGATGGGAATACTCCCACTTCAGAACAATTTCAGATTTAAAAATCACAAATGACTAACAGACACATGGGTACAATGAAGGTGTTTGGAAGGGACTGGCAGAACTACTAACATGAAGCAGAGGATATGCTTGTGTTTCGATGAAGAGATGGTGTAGCTCCCAGAGAGAAATTTCAGACCTGTGCCAGAAAGTAAAGAACCTTAAAATATAAGACTTTGTTAATAAACATCAAAAAGATCACCATCTGTTTGGCAGTTTTATAATTTAACAACAAGAGTAGGGGCAACAGTCCCTGAATCATTAAAGGACTCCACAAATGTGACACAGTGGGCATTCATTCAGAATCCACCTTCGGTGAGAGTCATAACATGGGATGAACCTATACTGCAAGTTTTTCTGGTAGGGAAGGCCTTTGTGTTTGCGGGACAACAACATGAAGTACCTAGAAAAAAATAGTACAGAAGGAATTGTTAAATATAAATTTTCAATATTTGCAGGGGATATTCCATTGTGTTTTTCTAGAAATAACATGAAGTACTTGTGTACAATTAACACCCATTTCAAGATCTGTTTGTACAAAAAGATTACAAATAAGGGTAAATGGTGATGAGACTTTTACACTGACTTTTCTGGGACTTAAAGGTGAAGGAAATGATAATGGGACAATTCAGAAAACTTCTGATCCTTTATGTGTTAATAGGAATTGACATTCAATTCCACAAAATTCCCATTGTTTATATCCTGTCAAATACAAAACAGAGAAGTATATCAAAAGAATGGATTATATTTTCAAAGCAGAACTGAAGAGGATAAAATGCATAATTTTGGAGGTTGGGTTAATCCTAAATAGATTCTTTTGCAAGGGAACCCTGAGGAGCAGTTGTGGAAGACTTGGGCTTTGTTAGATTCATGAAATCTATCATATACCTCAGAAAGTACAGAAAGTTTTTATTATAGTAAATGGGAAAGTCCAGCCTGTCTTGAAGGGAATCATGCATTCATATTTGGGATAAACATAAATATAATAAAAGATGAAGAGGGATGGAACATTACTTGTCTGAATTGCACTGTGTCAGAATGTATCAGGCCTAAGGCTCCTAAGGACAGCACATTTTTTTGTTATCACTAGACTAGGTATGCTTTTATATCTGTTAATTCCTCTTGGTGGTATCTGTCAGCAGCAGATTAAACATTTCATTATTTGATGACCAAAATAAGGCCAAAGAGATGCTTTAGGTGTGTAATTTAGGGGTGGTAATGCTTGTGTCTGTCATAACATCTACTGCTTCATTAGCTACATCTGTATCAAATATACAAAATCAAATTGTAACCAATAATTACATAGAAGCTTTAGTAAAAAAAAAAAAAAAAGTATAGCACAGCAAAAGCAAAATCGTATTAATGAGGAATTTTATCATCTGCCCAATGAAATAGTCCTAGGTATGGAGGAGGAAATTGATATAAGAACCAGATTGCAAATAAAATGTGATTATAGATTTACCTTTTGTATGTGCAACGCCAATCTTATAAAATGATACAAAATATGATTAGAAAAGAATTAGGAACCACCTGAATGGGATATGAAAAAATAGTACATAGTATTATTAGATATTGAAGATTTGGAAAAGATAATCCAGGACTATCTTTGATCAACCTATTAAAGAGGATCTGTGACTTAACAACATTGTGCATCAATTAAGGGACTGGTTTCATAAGAATCCATTTACTTCCTTAACATATTAGTTTGTGTCCCTTATTCCACTGGCCTGTGTAATGTGTTATACTTTGCTTTGGCCCAATAGTGAGCAAATGTTTGATGAAACAAAGCAAGAAATTAAAACTCAGATACACTGGCTGTATCTTCAACAAAAGAAAGGAGGAGATATAGAGAGAGGAGGTGGAGTGTGAACTCTCTCTGAGTGTCTTCAGGCTTTGGGTAACTTCTGCTTCCAACTTTAAGAGAGAATATGGGTAGTACCAATCCAAACTCAATTGTTGAAGGACAGAATTCTGGGAAGAAACTGATATGGTAGGAATTGGCTTCAAGTTGCTCTCCCCAGCTTGGTACGTTAAGATTTTGGGTAACTTCTTTTGAGTGAGATCTAGGACTGTCTTGATTGAGATGAATTACCTTGTTTCCAATAATAGAGGTCCTTCATTATTGTCTTGTATTAATTCTCTTCTATACACTTGCTCTGATTCCTGTTGGCTATGATTTGAAAAAATTGTATCTTTGTTGTTCAATAAGTGTGTTCATTGGGGAATTAGTGCTTGGTGGATATAAAGTCCTGTATTGCCATTCATTAATGGCAATTAATGAAGTAAGTTTAAACTTGATAATCATATCTCCTAGACTAATAATACTAAGGGAGCAGAAAGATATAATTCCAATCAATTATACCCACTCCTCTGAGGACAGTAGAGTGGCAAACTCTGGCCTCCCCCTCCTGCTTCTCTTCTTGGCAGAAATTAGTCTTCCTTGGAAAAGAGATTAGAGAAGTCTAGTCTACCTCTCTTCAAGCTAGACAGAAACACATCCATGCCACATGTAAGAGACAATTTTGGACACAAAAAGCTGTATTGACATATTTTACTTTACATTACATTCACAGATTATCCCCACTTCATGGAAAGGCTCTTGTAATAAAATAAAACAGATAAAACAAAGAATAAAATGATCACATCTGAAGTATATACAACATTTTACATCTATAACTACACACCTCTATTTTAAAAAAATAAACAAATCTATTTTCTCTCCCTTTTATTACCTTCCCCATTGGAGAAAAAGAAAAGAGAAGTAAAACATTGTCTTTTAACAAATGTGCATAGACAGCAAATTTCCTTTACAATTATACACACAGGTGTGCATGTTTGTGTGGGTGTGGGTATGAGTGTGTATTTATCCATGAAAGAATTTGTTTTGCTGAATACACATATTTGTTAAAATTACATGTCTATATTTAAATCTGTAGATATTTGAGAGATAGATATAGATATGGATATCCTAAATTTATCACCTCTCTATGATGAATGCCATCTTTCATCATTGGTCCTTTAGAAGCATTGTTTTGTTCAATGTTTTTAAAGCTTTTAAAGTTTGTCCTTACAGTGTTGTTGTTAATGTACAAATTGTTCTCTTAGTTCTATTCATTTTATTCTTCATCAGTTTTATAAAGTCCTCAAAATTGTTCATTTTTACTGCATTAATATATTATAAATTCTTCTATAGGTTCTGCTCACTTCACTCTGCTTTAGTTTATCCACATCTTCTCATGTCTCTCTGAAATCAATTACTTCCTCATCTGATACATTGTAACAGTATTCTATTACATCGAAATACCATAACTTATTTAGCCATTTCTCCATTAATTGATATCCATTTAGTGTTCAGGCATTTTTTGACAGCAAGAAAAAAACGAGTTTGTATAAGCATTTTTATACACACAAGACCTTTTTCTCTTACTTTGATCTCTTTTAGGTATAAACCTAGCAGCAGCATAGCTAGATCAAAAGACACACACTCTTCATTAAACCTATACATTTGACAAAAATCACATTGACAACTGTGTGAAAGTTGGATTAGAGATGATGATCAAGACTTGGGAGGAAAGAGGTCACAAGCTATTTTTTGATTGAAATTGATTCTACCTAAAAACAGATTCTGAATCTAAGCCAAAGAAAATGTCAAATAAGAAAAATAATGCTAGTATGAGGAAATTAGTGACAAGAAGTCATTAGACTTGGTGTCTTGTTCTGGCTCTGCTAAGAAGTAATTATCTGCCCAGTTACACAGTTTCTTCAGATTTCACTTTCCTCACCTATAAAAGGAAAAGAGTGAAATGAAAATCGTCTTTAAAATTCCTTCTAGTTCTCTAATTTTTTGATTCAGTTATTTTACTTCTGAGTTTACTATTCTATTAAGCAACATCTGAAAGTCATATCTATCCTCCCCCTATGCTAATTGCAATATTGTAGGACACATATAAGAAACTACAAATAAGAATAAAATATTGGGACTCCAAAGGTAAACATTATATTTCAGTACAGTTGTCTCCATTATTTCAGGACTGATTTATTTAATTTACTTTTATTTAGCCTTCTCACTTTTCATCTTCCCTCTTTTCTGTATAAATTGAATGTTATTGCTCTACTCATTTGCATTTTTAACAAAGAACACTCCCAAGAAATAAAAGCAAAAAGAAACTCAAATATATTTTGCTACTTACTACCAGTCCTAGAAAAGGATTAATAAAGAAAAATGTCATGCCTATTAACCAGTAATTTTGTAATTGTCCTAATTCATCAACTTCAATTGTTCATGCTTTGCCTAGTCTCCTTTCACAGTAAATTACATGGCAGTGTGGGATTCTTCACAATGTCCCCGCACTTACTGTATGTTAAAGTCAGTCTTGGTTGAAGACTGATTTGATAATAATGTAAACAAAGAGAAATATTAATAAAAATTGAAGATTTGTTAATGTGTTCAGTTGAGTCCAGTTCGTCATGACAACATTTGGGGTTTTCTTGGCAAAAACACAATGGTGTCTTATCATTTACTTCTTCAATTCATTTAACAGATGAGGAAACTGAGTCAAACAGAATTAAGTGGCTTTTCCAAAGTCAAACAGGATCACACATTACCATTTCTTATTATACTTCAATATTATTCCACAACAATCATGTACCATAATTTATTTTACCATTGCCCATGTTTCTGGGCATTCCCGTATTTTTCAGTTACTTGTCAGTATTAAAAAAAAAAAAAAAAAAAAAAAAAACTGCTACAATTTTCAGTACATATGATTCATTTCCACTTTATTTGGAATACTTGTGTTTTCTTTTTCTTTTAAAAAGATTTCTAAATTATTCTGAATAATAGCAATGCCAATTTACAGCTCAATCAAATATTTCCTGAATGTTCATGGAATCCTACAGACCTTTCAACATTCATCTTTTAAATTTTTTGCCAACTTTTTCAATGAATACAATTAATCATTGTAAGGAAGGACCTAAAAATGTTTTAAACTTGAATTTTTCTAATTATTAATGACATGGAACATTATTTTTCATATGCCTTTGAAAACTAATGCTTTTTTTTCTTTGAAAACTATATTTATCTCCTTTGATAATTGATCAGTTCAGGAATCATTCTTATTTTTATAAATTGAAGTAAGTTCATTATATAGTGTGGAAATTAGACTTTTGTCAGATACAATTGTTTTCCTAGTTTTCTGTTTCTTTTCTAATTTTAGTTGTGTTAGCTTTGTGGAATTAAAAAAAAACTAACTGATATCAATTTCAGCTTCTGGGATCAAGAATTCTTCTATACATGGACATGAAAGGGATATGTGTGTGTGTATATGTGTTCTTTTTGCCTTATGATATTACCCTTCATATTTGTCATGTGCCCATTTGGTGCTGTTCCTAGAGTACAGTGAGAGATGTTGACCTATACCTAATTTTCCCAGAATGTTTTACAGTTTTCTCAGTAGCTTCTATCTCTAGATTTTTCAAATACTAAGTTATCATGTTCTTTGGCTCTTCACCACCGTATACTTAATGTATTCCATTGATTAACCTTTATTTTATTAATCAGTACCAAATCACTGTTACCTATTATCTTTCATGTAGTTTGAGATACTGCACTACTTTATCACAACTTTTCATTATTAGAATTTCAAGGAAATTAATGGAAAAAAAAAAAAGGCTGATGAAGGTGGCCTTGCTGTACCAGATCTAAAACTATTTTATAAAGCAAGGGTCATCAAAACCATTTGGTACTGGCTAAGAAATAGAGTAGTCAATCAGTGGCATAGGATAGGATCACAGGATAAACTAGGCAATAACTATAGCAATCTAGTGTTTGATGAAACCAAAGACCCTAGGTTTTGGGATAAGAACTCACTATTTGATAAAAACTGCTAAGAAAATTGGAAACTAGGATGGAAGAAATTAGGGCTGGACCCACACCTGACACCACATACCAACATAAGATCTAAATGGGTTCATGATTTAGACATAAAGAGTGATATTATAAGCAAATTAAAAGAACATAGGATAGTTTACCTCTCAGACCTGTGGAGAAGGAAGCAATTTATGTCCAAAGAAGAACTGGAACTCTTAATTGAAGACCGATAGATAATTTTGACTATATTAAGTTAAAAAGTTTCTGTACAAACAAAACTAATGCAGACAAGATTAGGAGGGAAGCAATAAATTGGGAAATTATCTTTACATTTAAGGGTTCTTATAAAGGCCTCATCTCTAAAATACATAGAGAATTGTCTCATATTTATAAGAATTCAAGTCACTCTCCACTCGATAAATGGTCAAAGGATATGAACAGACAATTTTTAGATGAAGAAATTAAAACAGTTTCTAATCATGTGAGTGCTCCAAATCACTATTGATAAGAGAAATGCAAATTAAGACAACTCTGAGATACCACTACACACCTGTCAGAGTGGCTAAGATGACAGGAAAAGTTAATGACAAATGTTGGAGGGGATGTGGGAAAACTGGGACATTGATACATTGTTGGTGGAATTTTGAATGGATCCAGCCATTCTGGAGAGCAATTTGAAACTATGTCAAAAAGTTATCAAACTGTGCATACCCTTTGACCCAACAATGTTTCTATTGGGCTTATATCCCAAAGAGATTTTAAAGGAAAAATGTTTGTGGCAGCCCTTTTTGTAGTGGCTAGAAACTGGAAAATGAATGTATGCTCATCAATTGGAGAATGGCTGAATACACCGTGGTATATGAATGTTATGGAATATTATTGCTCTGTAAGAAACGACCAGCAGGACGATTTCAGAGAGGCCTGGAGAGACTTGCATGAACTGATGCTGAGTGAAATGAGCAGAACTAGGAGATCATTATACATGGCAACAACAAGACTATATGATGATCAATTTTGAAGGATATGGCTCTCTTCAACAATGAGATGTTTCAAACCAGTTCCAATTGTTCAGTGATGAAGAAAGCCACATACACCTAGAGAGAGAGATCTGAATATTGACCACAACATAACCTTTTTATGCTTTCTATTGATGTTTGCTTGCATTATGTTTCCCTTCTCAGATTTTTTTCTTCTTGTAGATTCAATTTTTCTTGTACAGCAAGATAACTTTATAAATAGGCATACACATATTCGATTTGTCAAGAATTTTAACATAATTAACATGTATTAGACTTCCTGCCATCTAAGGGAGAGTGTGGGGGGTAGGAGGGAAAAATTTCTAACAGAAAGCTTTGCAAGGGTCAATGTTACCCATGCATATGTTTTGCAAATAAAAAGCTTTAATTAAAAAAAAACATTTTTCATTATTTTGCTTGGAATTCTCAACCTTTTGTTCCTCTCTATAAATGTCTTTATTGCTTTTCCTAGTTCTAAAAAGTATTCTTTATATAGGTATGGCATTTGATAAATAAATTTAATATTATTGTCAATCTCATATTGATCCAGTCTATCCAAGAGCAATTAATATTTTTTCAATATTTAGGTCTGTATTTATGTAAAGAGTGCTTACATATACATTATATGTATCTTAGATAAAAAGTCAGTATTTTTGTCACAGATTTTATAGTTATTATAAGTAGATTTTCTCTTTCTATCTCTTCCTGCTGGGTTTGTTTCAATGTTAATTTGTACATTTCATATTTTTGTAAGTATACATTTCATTTCAATTGTATATTTTATTGGTATAAAATAGGTCTTCCTGCCTTCATTTTCTCTCATACTTGGAAGCTTTATATATTAATGAACTCTCAAGTGCAATTTAAATTGTCTGTCACTTAGAATATAGGAAATTCTGTATAATTGCTTCTTTAGTAACTGATTGTCTTATTTCCCTAATAGCTGAGAAACCTATTCTTATCCAAGTACATAGTAACATACATTTCTTGAGGGTAGTGATCATATATGCCTTATGGTTATATTCTAGAGAACTTAGTACTACAGCAGAAACTTAATTTTTTTTCCCCTGGATTATTATCTTGAGCATTAACTGTGGAAATCTGGAGCACCTCAGAGTCCTAGCCTTTAATTTACTTTGCATTAGTAACCCATAACTTAGTTTTCATTCTTGCTGACTCTGGTTAGAAACAGGTCAGATATAGATATATTAAGTTGGAGAAAGTAGAAATGAGTATAAATATAAAATCTGTGCCACTACAGAAAAGTGTTGACCTTTATTCATTGAATCATTCACCCACACATTCATTCATTTCTTTTACTGTTTGTTTGATGGAATTGTGAGGGCATAGGTGGGTTCCTGGTTATATAATTAGATTAATAATCACCTTTAAGTGCTCAGATTCCCATTCATTGTGTATTTAGACATTATGCATAGCATTTGGGAAAAGATTCATTTAAAGAATTGTTGTTCACTTGTTTCTCAGTCATGTCTGACTCTTTGGGATTTTTCCATTTGGATTTTTCTTAGTAAAGATACTGTAATGGTTTGTCAGTTCCTTTTCTAGCTCACTTTACAGATGAGGAAAAGAGGGGAAAGTTAAGTGACTTACTTAGGTTAAGTGACACACGTAGTTTCTAAAAATGGATTTAAGTTTAAGAAGAGATGTCAGGTATTCTATACAATGTGCCACCAAGCTGCTCAATGAGTATATAGCAGACATTTAATGAAAGGCCAGTAAACTGACTGTTTTTTTTAAAAAAAGTATGTGGGGGAAGGGGTGAGAAATCAGAAGTTCTTATAAAGAAAGCAACAATAAAGTCTATAAGTATAGAGGATGGACACAAAAGCAGTGAAATAGAGAGGGAAAGTAAAGGAAACAAAAACATATTAATTTCCCACTATATTCTAGACATGGTAAATGCCTTACAAATATTATCTCATTTCAGAATGTATCTGGAGGCAGTGTACATTTCTTTTTCATGATTTGTCTTCATAGACCATTAACCAAAGGATGTTAGCTTTAAAGAAATATGTCATATTTGATTGTCAAAGTCAATGCTACATTCCAATATTTATCAGAATTGAATTCTTTCACAATCTGGCTTCTTTTTTTTTTTCAAGTCAGGAGACACAATTTTACTTTAAAAAAATAAAACTTAATTAATCCAGTTCCCTTAAGATTGCAGTTAGAAAGTTAGAATTCTTGTACTGGAAATTTTTGTGTTTATGTCTCAATATAGTCTAATTAACATCTAATTAGAAGTTTATTGTTTAATAACTAAATGATATATTATTT